>CM024796.1:5270659-5280876 GCA_014281875.1 Nibea albiflora | reverse complement strand
TGGACTAGTCAGTAAGATTAGCTGCTGCTGCTGACCTGGATGATGATGTAATCAGAGTAAATACTCGAGTACAGCTGGACACAGTTACACAGAGGGATTACACTCTGACACTGGAGACAACAAATAGCACGTTCAGTGTGATGTTACTTCACAAAGGTTTTTGTGTCTGAGCCAATCAGGAAGACTTTTGACAAGATGACAACGATGAACTGTGGTTTGGCTTTTTAGGCTAATGTAGCATCGTCGCTAGCTTACTCACAATATGAAATGAAACACTGACAAACCTTTGAAGACTTTACACTGCTGGTACTTCAACACAGAAGCTCCTATGTCTATAATATTTATATAAAGAATAATTTGCTGCCTCAACTACACTTGCTTGTTGTTCCAGGAGGAAAACCAACGACACAATGACGGTGCACACCATGTGTCATAACCCCACGCTGACTCTAGAGGGCGTCGACCCCGGCCTCCTGCTGAACTTCACCTTCCACAGGGAGTGTCACATGGTGCCGCAGCCCGCCGAGGACGGTGCCATGATGGTCTGTGGCTGCCATGGCGAACACGAGTGTAACGACAAACTCATCTTCGACAAAGGAGCCAATGGTGAGTGGATGGACAGATGGACAGAGGGAGAGTGGATGGACAGATGGACAGAGGGAGAGTGGATGGACAGATGGACAGAGGGAGAGTGGATGGGCAGATGGACAGAGGGTGAGTGGATGGACAGATGGACAGAGGGAGAGTGGATGGACAGATGGACAGAGGGAGAGTGGATGGACAGATGGACAGAGGGAGAGTGGATGGGCAGATGGACAGAGGGTGAGTGGATGGACAGATGGACAGAGGGAGAGTGGATGGACAGATGGACAGAGGGAGAGTGGATGGACAGATGGACAGAGGGAGAGTGGATGGACAGATGGACAGAGGGAGAGTGGATGGACAGATGGACAGATGGTGAGATGGATGGACAGATGGACAGAGGGTGAGTGGATGGACAGATGGACAGATGGAGAGTGGATGGACAGATGGACAGAGGGAGAGTGGATGGACAGATGGACAGATGGACAGAGGGAGAGTGGATGGACAGATGGACAGAGGGACAGATGGACAGAGGGAGAGTGGATGGACAGATGGACAGAGGGAGAGTGGATGGACAGATGGACAGAGGGAGAGTGGATGGACAGATGGACAGAGGGTGAGTGGATGGACAGATGGACAGATGGAGAGTGGATGGACAGATGGACAGATGGACAGACGGACAGATGGACAGAGGGAGAGTGGATGGACAGATGGACAGAGGGTGAGTGGATGGACAGATGGACAGAGGGTGAGTGGATGGACAGATGGACAGATGGACAGATGGACAGATGGACAGAGGGTGAGTGGATGGACAGATGGACAGAGGGAGAGTGGATGGACAGATGGATGGACAGATGGACAGAGGGTGAGTGGATGGACAGATGGACAGAGGGTGAGTGGATGGACAGATGGACAGATGGAGAGTGGATGGACAGATGGATGGACAGATGGACAGAGGGTGAGTGGATGGACAGATGGACAGATGGACAGAGGGTGAGTGGATGGACAGATGGACAGATGGAGAGTGGATGGACAGATGGATGGACAGATGGACAGAGGGTGAGTGGATGGACAGAGGGTGAGTGGATGGACAGATGGACAGATGGAGAGTGGATGGACAGATGGATGGACAGATGGACAGAGGGTGAGTGGATGGACAGATGGACAGATGGAGAGTGGATGGACAGATGGATGGACAGATGGACAGAGGGTGAGTGGATGGACAGATGGACAGATGGAGAGTGGATGGACAGATGGATGGACAGATGGACAGAGGGTGAGTGGACGGACAGATGGACAGATGGAGAGTGGATGGACAGATGGATGGACAGATGGACAGAGGGTGAGTGGATGGACAGATGGATAGATGGACAGAGGGTGAGTGGACGGACAGATGGACAGATGGACAGAGGGATGAGTGGACGGACAGATGGACAGATGGACAGAGGGTGAGTGGACGGACAGATGGACAGAGGGTGAGTGGACGGACAGATGGACAGATGGAGAGTGGATGGACAGATGGATGGACAGATGGACAGAGGGTGAGTGGATGGACAGATGGACAGAGGGTGAGTGGACGGACAGATGGACAGATGGAGAGTGGATGGACAGATGGATGGACAGATGGACAGAGGGTGAGTGGATGGACAGATGGACAGAGGGTGAGTGGACGGACAGATGGACAGAGGGTGAGTGGACGGACAGATGTCAGTCTTGTCTCTGTCCCTGCAGGATTCTCCAAGCTGCAGAGTAAAGACGTCATCCCAGTGGTGGTGGTCAGTTTGGTGCCTCCTGTCCTGGTGGCCATAGTTGCCACAGCCGCCTTCTACTTCTACCGCACGCGGCGTCTTTACAAACCCGGCCCTCCTGCACGCCCTGACTGGCCCACCAAACGCACCCAAGAGCTCTACCAGGCGTTTGACCTGCCGTGTGGGGGCCTGGGAGAGGGTGGAGGAGGTGTGCTGGGACCTGGGGCGGACAGGGAGGAGTCCAATGCCAAGCATCCCAACAATGAATTCATCAGTAACTTGACTGATTGGCAGGGCCAACTGACTGAACTGCTGCCCATCAAGCTGGAGGTCCTGGTGGGGAAGGGACGCTTCGCAGAAGTGTGGAGGGCGTGCCTGCTGCAGGGAGAGAAGGGTGGAGTTAACTGTTGTGAAACTGTAGCAGTGAAGGTGTTCCCAGCAGTGGAGTATGCCTCCTGGAGAAACGAGTGCTCCATCTTCTCTGACCCCAAGATGGAGCATGACAACGTGGTTCAATTCCTTGCAGCTGAGGAGAGAGGTCCGCCGGGCCTCAGGAAGTACTGGCTGGTTCTGGCCTATCACAGCCTCGGAAACATGCAGGACTTCCTCACAGCAAACATACTAAGCTGGGAGGAACTTGTGGCCATGGCAGGCAGCATTGCTAAGGGGTTAGCCCACTCCACAGTGACACAACGCCCAGTGGGGTAGCAAAGGTAAGCTCAGTCTGTCACCTCCACTCACCTTTAATGTGCTTATTTCATGCTAACTAAGAGCAACTAACCCAAAGAATGAGATCGCAGATACAAGCAGCCGAAAGGCCTTACAGAGGGTAATGGAGATCAGAGTAGAGATGCTGCTCCTTTACATCTGATCAGGATCCTCCTGGGCGCCTTCCTTTGGAGGTCAAACTGGGTCAGACCCTGAACTCGCTGGATTAGATAGTCCATCTATCCTGGGAATGCCTCGTGAAGCCCCAGGAGGAGCTGAAATGTGTTGCTGTGCAGAAAGACGGCCCAGGCCTGGATGAGCGAAGGAGATAGATGGACGAATGCATTTATAGATACAGTTTTATATAATCAGACACTTGTTGACGGTGACCTGCTGTTTGATTAACACAGAGCAAAATCTGACCAGTGAACTAACGCTTTCATTAAACAGAAAGAACCAACAGGTGACACAGCGACAGTCTAGACGTTTGGTGACATGTCTACATGTTGGTGTTAAAAGACTTTGACTGTTTCACAGACTGTGAATCAGTTCATCTGATTTACAATCAGTGAACTCCGTCATGTCACCATCAGTCCGTGAGCCGTCTCTACCTGCTGCTGTCACCTCCTGGTTGATTTCATTTCTGATCCTTTGAGTGTGGATGCTTAGTTATACGCTCTGCCTTCTGACGGCGTTGCTGCTGTTTCTCCAGGTGCCAGTTGCCCATCGGGACCTAAAGAGCAGTAACATCGTGGTAAAGAGCAGGAGGGAGTGCGCTCTGTGCGATTTCGATCTGGCACTAAGACTGGACCTCTCCCTCACCGTCGACGACTACGCCAACAGTGGACAGGTAAACAGCTGCTGACAACGTTTTATGAATGTTACATGAATGTTACTTGAATGTTACACTGTCCTGTTCATTCATCTGTGAACCAGTTGTAAATAACAATAACATGCAGACATTCTGAGTTTTACAGTCACATCATAATCGTGGCTTCTAAGTTACTACCACCAACGTTATCTTTGTTTCTGTCTGTAAGTTCAGAGCAAAGATCCCAGCTGGATCTCAGCAGCCATTTTAATCCACACACACACTGAATGCTGAAGCTGTGATCTCAGCTACATCTGGTGGCCGCACTCAAGTACTGCATGAACTGAACACTGTTATTCATGAGCCTGTATAAACAGAGAATACTGATCAGTCTCTCTGGTAGATTCATGTTATTTGCAAACAGACTAATAGTAATATCAGAAACATGCACATAGGCCTCGCGTTTGACTGACATGTGATAAATATATCACAGATCAGAACTTGCACCTGATGTTTTTCACCTTTCGTTGCACTTCCCCGTATCGTCCCGTCCAGGTGGGCACAGCTCGCTACATGGCTCCAGAGGTACTTGAGTCCAGGGTGAACCTGGAAGACCTTGAGGCCTTCAAACAGATAGATGTTTACTCCATGTCTCTGGTCCTCTGGGAGATGGCCTCCCGCTGCCACGCCATCGGAGGTAAGAGCTTCTTCATGTTTCTACATGACTTTAGAAGAAGGGACGATCACACACTAGTTCACACTCTGCATGGATTAACGCGGTGTGTTTATCCGTGTGTTGGTGCAGAGGTGAGGAGCTACGAGCCAGCGTTCAGCTCTAAGGTTTGTGAGCAGCCCTGTGTGGACAGCATGAGAGACCTGGTGCTGAGGGACAGAGGACGGCCGGACATCCCCTCAGCGTGGACGCAGCACCAGGTCAGACACAGTCCGAGCAGGACCCCGTCATCATGTCTCTGATATCCTGGTGCTCACTGTCTTCTGTGTCTGTTTAACCAGGGCATGAGCATCTTCTGCTCCACCATCACTGAGTGCTGGGATCACGACCCTGAGGCCAGGCTGACGGCTCACTGCGTGGTGGAGCGCTTCAACGCCCTGCAGCTGCAGGAGGATGGAGGAGGACGGGAGGAGGAGGAGGAGGAGGAGGAGGAGGAGGAGGCGCTGATGAGACACACTGACGGAGAGGAAGACGCAGAGAGAGAAAAGGACTCAGAGACAGCAGACAATGACCAGATTCCCTTGACTGGTGCTTCCTCGCCCTCTTCTCTCAGTCCTCAGTCCTCAGTCACAGCAGACGATGATTCTCTGGTTCACACTGGCTGTGCTGTGTGAGCGGCGGACCTCGTCATCACACGCGTTGAGTTGTACTTATTCACACTACCTGTCTGATCTTGATTTCCACCAGCTGTCTGATAGTGGAGAGACTGAAACACCAAACTGTTGGGCCTCAAACTCATGCAGCCCGCCCGCTGTGACACTGGGATAGATCCAGTGTCGGGCGGTCCAGACTGAAATATCTCCACAACTTTGGTGAGGCTCTGTTAAAGCCCATCAGGTCACACGTACATGTCCAAACTTTCTCAGTCGTTGAGTTCAAGCATCAAAGTATAAATCAGAAATCAGAAGTCTCTCAGGTTCCTGAGTGTTCCAGCCCTCACATGGCCACGAGCTGAGAGCTGAATGAGTTTCCTGTGTGAGGAGAGACAGGGCGAGGAGCTCTGCAGGAAGTCAGCTGACAGAGCCGGTCTTTGTCATTACGTTATGAACTCTGAACCCAACGTCAGCTGGGACCGGATCCAGATACCCAGAGCCCTGAGAAGTTCCTTCAAGAAGGTGTGTAGATGTAGATCTGTGAAGACATTTTACCTCTCATCCAGGTCAAAGTCTTCATGGATCTACATCACCCAAGAAATACACCTGCATGACTGAAGCTCCACACGACCTGATGAGGATGCATTTATAGAAGACTGAGATCTTCAGGTCTTCAGGCGATCTCCAGATGATCTTCAGGTGATCTTCAGGCGATCTTCAGGTGATCTTCAGGTGATCTTCAGGCGATCTTCAGGTGATCTTCAGATGATCTTCAGGCGATCTTCAGGCGATCTTCAGATGATCTTCAGGCGATCTTCAGGCGATCTTCAGGTGATCTTCAGGCGATCTTCAGGCGATCTTCAGGCGATCTTCAGGTGATCTTCAGATGATCTTCAGATGATCTTGATTTGAACATACACATATGTGGACCTCATGGTGGCGCTGGAGGACAGGTCAGAGTTCACTCATCCAGCTGTCATGGTTGTTGAGATATGTCCGTGTGGACCGAGCGGCTGATTTACTCTCATGGTGGGACGTGTTTGACTTTCCATGAGGAGACGAGGAGTTACCAAAGACGTCTTTGTGCCTTTCACCTGAAACAGTTCTGCAGGCGGAGGTTCAGACTAAATGTTGGATTGAGCTGGAGCTGGTCTCCATGTTGTTGTGGTATTATTCTTTAACAGCTGCTGTTACTATAACCTTCTATGGACACGCAGCTCTGTCTGCTACAGCATGTGATCTGTGATTATTGTGAGCTTCTTTGATTTAGTCCCCAAATTTCTGCCAGAGACGTTTGAGAGCACAGCATCTCCAAACTATGTTCATTTTATAATAAAGTTTGTTTCATGTCACTGATTATTGATTCTTGATGTTTGCATGCATCATTACAATAAATTTACTTAGATGGACTGCCCAGACTGTGAGCTCAGAGCACCGAGGAGGAGGAGAAGGAGAAGAAGAAGAAGAAGAAGAAGAAGAAGAAGAAGAAGAAGAAGAAGAAGAAGGAGAAGAAGAAGAAGAAGAAGAAGAAGAAGAAGAAGAGAAGAAGAAGAAGAAGAAGAGCAGCAGTAATATTAGCTGCTGCTGGTGACCTGGCTGATGATTGGCTGTTGATCAGAAGTAATGTAATCAGAGTAAATACTCGAGTACAGCTGGACACAGTTACTCTCTGACTCTGGAGGCAGCTCATCACAAATAAAACAGATTTTCAACTTGAACGAGAATTAAAACTTGAATTTCAGACGTCAGAGGAAACACATGAAAGAAAAGTTGGAAGCCACCAAAAACTTTACAGCGATGTTTTCTGGGAGCTGGGTCTGGGAGCTGGGTCTGGGAGCTGGGTTCAGAACGGGCCGTGGGTTCTGAAGACGTCAGAGACCACAACAGAGACACGACTGAGGAGAAACGCCCGCTGCTGCTCTGTACATGGACCAACACATGCACAGGATCAGCTGCTCGCTGCTAAAGAGTCGCTGTGACTGTTCAACTGCCCAACGCCTCATTAATCTGAAATGTGGACAGGACAGGACGGGACAGGACGGGACAGGACAGGACAGGACAGGACAGGACAGGACGGGACAGGACGGGACGGGACGGGACGGGACAGGACGGGACAGGACAGGACGGGACAGGACGGGACGGGACGGGACGGGACGGGACAGAGTCAAAGGTGATCAGACACAGAGCGTCCTTTCATCTGTCACTTCAGAGGCTGCTTCAATATTCAGCTGAACTGGAACGACCTCAGCTAATCAAGTCAGTCGACTGTCAGTGAAGTTAATCAGGTTAATGTCTGAGACAGACTGTGGGAACCAAGACCAGACTGTCTAAAACTGGACGTAGTCTCTGAGACCGCAGACTGTCTAACACCTGGACGTAGTCTCTGAGACCGCAGACTGTCTAAAACCTGGACGTAGTCTCTGAGACCGCAGACTGTCTAACACCTGGACGTAGTCTCTGAGACCGCAGACTGTCTAAAACCTGGACGTAGTCTCTGAGACCGCAGACTGTCTAAAACCTGGACGTAGTCTCTGAGACCGCAGACTGTCTAAAACCTGGACGTAGTCTCTGAGACCGCAGACTGTCTAAAACCTGGACGTAGTCTCTGAGACCGCAGACTGTCTAAAACCTGGACGTAGTCTCTGAGACCGCAGACTGTCTAAAACCTGGACGTAGTCTCTGAGACCGCAGACTGTCTAACACCTGGACGTAGTCTCTGAGACCACAGACTGTCACACCTGGACGTAGTCTCTGAGACCGCAGACTGTCTAAACCTGGACAGTAGTCCTCTGAGACCGCAGGACTGTCTAAAACTGGACGTAGTCTCTGAGACCGAAGACTGTCCTAAAACTGGACGGACGTAAGTCTCTGAGACCGCAGACTGTCTAAAACTGGACGTAGTCTCTGAGACCGCAGACTGTCTAAAACCTGGACGTAGTCTCTGAGACCGCAGACTGTCTAAAACCTGGACGTAGTCTCTGAGACCGCAGACTGTCTAAAACCTGGACGTAGTCTCTGAGACCGCAGACTGTCTAAAACTGGACGTAGTCTCTGTGACGTCCCCGCAGACTGTCTAAAACCTGGACGTGGTCTCTGAGACCGCAGACTGTCTAAACCTGGACGTAGTCTCTGAGACCGCAGACTGCGGCAGAGTGAGTCCTCCTCCTAACAAACGATCTTTGCCGTCCAGCTCGCAGATGTTAGACGGAGTGAGAGGTCCCGGTGTGTCGGTGTCTTCGTTAGCCGTCGGTGGCTCAGCTGATGCTAACATGTTCTGATTCTCCCTGCGAGCGATGAATGGAACGAGCACTGAGCGGACCGGGCCGACGGAGGTTCTGTTGACTTCGGGCTGCCGAGCCCGTGTTGTCGGTCCGTTCGGAGGATGGAGCCGAGGCTGAGCGGGGATGGCAAGCCGTCCGTGTCCTGGCTCCTCGGCCCTGCCGTCGTCTTCTCGGTCCTGGCCGCGTTAGTGAGCTGCCACGGGACGTGCAGACACCGAGCGCCCGCTCCCAGTGAGGTGAGCCCCGGGCTGCTCTGCGGAGCTAACGCGGAGCTAGCGCGGAGCTCAGCTAGTTAGCATGCTAGCTGTGGTGGCTAATTATCTCACCTGGCATAAAGTGTTTAATTTATCTGAGTCCAACCACGACAACAGTGTAATGTAACGAGTAATTATACTTTAATTATTAATACACGACATCAGATGTGAGAGTGCTTTAGCATGTTCAGTTAGCTTCATCAGTACGGCTAGCTTGTAAGCTAACGTGATGCTAACGTGATGCTAACAGTGTTTAATGGTGTAATCATAGTTTATGTTCATCAGCGTATATCAGTGAGTATTTATTATTAACCCATCAGGTAACGGTTCACCTTTAGCCTGGGTTTCCCTAGCAACAGCAAAGTAACACTTCCGGCTAGGGCTTTTCAGAATAAAAGCACTGTTTTCACAAAGTTAAATTTCAGAATAAAAGCATCGTCGACCTGATTTTCCTGAGGTCGCAGTGTAGTGTGACCGGTGAGCGTGCTCTGCTTTCCTTTGCCTCCTTCAGGTTGTTCATCACGTGTACCTGAAGCCCGAGCGGCTGACCAAGAGGAGCTCACCTGACGACCTGCAGCTGAAGATCAAGATCATCTACGACTACAGCGTGGACCAGTAAGCAGCATGAACACGCTCTGCAGCTGCAGCATGAACACGCTCTGCAGCTGCAGCATGAACACGCTCTGCTGCTGCAGCCTGTTCACACTGCTTCAGATGAACTGATGCTCTCTCTCTCTCTCTCTCTCTCTCTCTCTCTCCACAGACTTCCTGCAGACAAGAGGCGGCTGGTTAAGGTGAGGAACACCTGAGCTGTGTACACACCTGTGAAGGACCATTCACCATCCTACCAATGATCCACAGGCTATCATCACTGATGGGTGGTGTTCATCCACCCATCAGGTGGTGCTGGTTGTCAGACTTAAACAGGGCTGTTTCCCTCCTCAGGATAAGCTGTTTCCTCAGGCCATCGACTACCTGCAGCGGGCCTTCAGCGTGCGACGCAGGGTTGGACCGGTGCTGCTCAGCAGGTACGTCCTCCGTCCCATCAGTGTCCGCTACATGCTGAGGGTGGAGTTACTCAGTGCTGCCTGTCTCTGTCCTCTCAGACAATGTGCAACCAACCAGTACCTGAGGAAGAGAGATGACCCTCACCGCTACTGCCAGGACGCCTGTGCGGACGTCACCCGGTGCGGACCCGCCATCGTGCCGCAGCACCACCTGCAGGTCAGAGAGCGCCACGCCCGGAGCGTGCTCCGTGAGGCTGCATGGAGCGAGCTGATGCCGAGTCCTGCTGCTCACTCTTCACTTGTGTGTGTTCCTCTTGCAGCAATGCAAAGTGTGCAGTGAGTCCGGGAAGTCCTGCGGCCCGTTGGGGCCCCCCGACGGGCCCGGAGTGGAAGGGTCCGACTTCGTGCTGTACGTGAGCGGCGTCACCACCGAGCGCTGCGGACAGGAGAACATCGTGGCCTATGCTGCTTACTGCCAGCTGGAGGCGGAGCTGGACAGG
>CM024796.1:5248159-5265659 GCA_014281875.1 Nibea albiflora | reverse complement strand
CTACAACTTCCTGCCGTGTCCGAGCAACAAAATCACAAACCAGAAGGAAGCGTGACGTCGTGAGTCGTCGCCTGGTGCTTACTAACAGGAAGTGATTGTAGCATCAGTGTTTTTCTGCGTCTGGACTTTTCTTCTTTTTTTTAAATCAGACTTTTAAGCTGAAAAGATCAGTGTACTTCCTGTGACTGATCTGTGGCAACAGGAAGTAACTTTAGATTTTTTTAAACTTTTGACTGAGTCACACTGTCCTACTGATTATTCTGACGTATCCCAGGAGTTTCAGCGTGCTACTCCTCCCTCAGTTTTGGTCACACAGACACAAAAAAGGCCTAAAATCGACCGGCTCGGCCGGGAATGGTGACTGTGACTTTTCTCAGAGTTTCACCAAAAATCACCAAAAACCACACCCAAGTTTACAATGGGTGTGTATTGGTAGAATGTTCCTAGAGCTTCGAGTGGAGAGGGAGAGAAACATTTGTCAGAAAATACATTTGCAAACGGCTCTCATGGCCACAAATGTCACTCTACAGAAATAATTTCTACATAGAAACGTAGGAGAATTGTTGGGCTACGCAGCGATATCACTGCTGAAGCTGTCAGACTTGTAGTTTTGGAGGGAGACGCACTGATGCGCCAGGATCAGCCACCGACAGCCCCATCTACTCCCATGTAACCTGGAGAGGAGCACGGGGCACCTGTTCTTTCTCTCTCTCCCCAGGTCACATGTTTTAACTTCACACACTGAAATTGGGCATTCACATGGTCGACAAGATGAGGATGCTCACGGTCATTTGGGCTTTTTGATACCACCTACCGTTTGGCATTAGTGTCCACTAGTTGGAGGGGGTTCATTTAGAAACTTTCTGTGTCTCTCAGCAGTCACTCACACAGACAGAGCACAGCTGCAGTTCATTACTCTGACCTGCAGCTGACCCTGGTTGCTTGGCAACCTCAAGCCTGCCTTTGACTGACTTTGTTGAAGTCTGTGCTGCTGCAGGGTCAGTAATAATGTATGTCACACACTCTGTTTATTTACACGAGTTTATAGTGTAAATATGAATGTGACACTGTCCTCAGATACATGTTGTGTGTTTGAGGCAGGTCTGTCACAGAAGATTTCAAACTGGATTCACTTTGTTCATAATTCAGACGCGTTTTCATTTAAAACTCAACAGAAGAGAAACAGAAGTTTCTCTGAAAGGCAGCAGCAGTTCAGATCATACCATCAGTTACAGTGTGACGACGTTGAAACCTGCAGTATCAGAGTGTCGCATCCATTCACTGCTGGACTGTGGAGCCAGTCTTTCAACAAAGAAAAGACATGTTCACATGTAGACGTCACCTCAGCTGTCGCCCTCGTGGATCGCTCCATCGATCAGGACTACTCAAACGGACTGATAGAGTTTAAACTATAAAACTGACCTGAGGCCACACACACACACACACACACACACACACAGATAATGTCCTGTTACTGACCCTGCTCACACTCCAACATAAACAGAGCCACTTGTACAAAGTCTTCTCAGGCCGACGTAGCGGTCGGACTCCGTGTCTGTGCGGCCAGTGAGCACGAGCTATGTCACTTACCTCACCTGTCACCTGCAGCCATCCGAGCCGCCCTCCACAGACAGACCTGACCTGACAGTTTGAGTCATTTCACGTCTTCAGCGGTCAGCAGGTTATAACAGAGTCCTCTGTCGTCTCTAAGCAGGTTTTCATAGAGAAGCTTTGAGTCTGTCACTCAGAGCAGATGTTATTCGCTGGACGGACAGACTGCGGTCAGAGAGGAAGAAGAAGAGGAAGAGGAAGGAAGAAGAAGCCATGCACACTGGGACAATGAGAACTTGAACAAGCCATAGTTAGACGATGGAAGCTGATGTCCGTCCTGTTCTTCAGTTTGATCTTCAGTCTCCTCGACACGACGTTTCACTCATCAAACCGGACCCAACAGGCCGTACACACAGGTTTAGTGCTCAGCACCTGAGCTGCAGTCTGAGCCGGGTCACTGATTAAGAACCTCGTCACATCGGACTGTTGAGGATCGGAGCAGCAGCTGTTCAGGTTGCGTTCACTCTCAGCGTGTTCGTTTGAACTCTGATCTCAGACTTCTCATGCTCTCACGGTTCTTTAGCACCGCAGTCTAAACAGAAATCACACGTCCAGCTTACATTTGTATTTTGAGTTCACCTCGACAGACTGACCGCTCTCTGTCAGTTTCTGTCAGTACACAGGAAGTCTGAGACACGTGGACAGGAAGTGGACCTGAGTCGACGTGTCTCCTGCTGCTGGATTCTTCTTCGCTCTGTAAAATGGACTTTTATTTATTTATTAAGTCAAACTAAATGAGCTGCCTCTGTTCAGAGTAATGTGATTATTTATATTCCATAACTGATTATTTTAAAGGGGCATTTCACCTGAAGCGGACTCGGCCGGCTGTTCGGCTGCAGGCGTTTTCAGAAACTCTGCATTGATGGACAGACGTTTTTATTTGAGTGATTTGTAGAAAAAGGGCTGCTTTTTAAGACAACTCAACTCTGAGATATTTGTCCAAATAAATGCTGTCTGTGTCCCAGAGACTCCAACTGTGTGCTGTCTTCTCTGAATCTGCATGCAGCCAGGCTTACACTGCAAGTCCTGAAGACAATGATGAACTTCCGAACGGCGTCAGTGAACTTCTAATGCAGGCGAGGACGTTCGTCACAGTGACAATGTAAATGTAGTTTACCTGTCGCATTTATTTTACTGTTTTAAGATTTGTTTGTTTTAAATTGTACAGAGACAGCTGAAGACAGACAGACGGACGGAGAGACAGAAGACGGACGACGGAGAGACAGACAGACGGACGGAGAGACAGACAGACATACGGAGAGACGACAGACAGACGGAGAGACAGACGGAGAGACAGACAGACAGACAGACGGAGAGACAGACAGACAGACGGAGAGACAGACAGACATACGGAGAGACAGACAGACAGACGGAGAGACAGACGGAGAGACAGACAGACAGACAGACGGAGAGACAGACAGACACACAGGAAAGAGCCTCAGGTCAGATTTGAACCCTGAGCCGGCACAGCGAGGACTGAGGCTACACGGGGCGACTGCTCTACTGACTGAGCTAAAGGATCAAGTGTTGGTGACCAAACCTGGACGTAGTCTCTGTGACGTCCCCACAGACTGTCTAAAACCTGGACGTAGTCTCTGAGACGTCCCGCAGACTGTCTAAAACCTGGACGTAGTCTCTGTGACGTCCCGCAGACTGTCTAAAACCTGGACATAGTCTCTGTGACGTCCCCGCAGACTGTCTAAAACCTGGACGTAGTCTCTGAGACGTCCCCGCAGACTGTCTAAAACCTGGACGTAGTCTCTGAGACCGCAGACTGTCTAAAACCTGGACGTAGTCTCTGAGACCGCAGACTGTCTAAAACCTGGACGTAGTCTCTGAGACCGCAGACTGTCTAAAACCTGGACGTAGTCTCTGAGACTTGTTTCTGACAGTAAACTGGACTTTGACATTTGAGGACATTTTCTGGATTAATCGTTAACCTCATAAATTTAATGTTACAGTGAAGTTTGCAGTCATGTAACATCCACAGCGCTGGCGTTTCCGTCGTCGTCTGCCTGCACCTGAACTGCTCATTACAGGCTGATTAAGAACAGCTGCTGAACTCGATTTGTTCAATAAAATTCACTCAGCTGAAACTTTAACAGCCAGTTTCATTTATTTGACATTAAAGTTAAGCAGAAGAACAGAACGCACTGATTGTGCTGAGATGACGCAGTAAATATCCGTCATGGGAGGAAACAGACGGGCTCTGATTAACAAGTCCAAACCACACGGAGCGCCGTCCTGTCAGACCGCCTCGCCTGTGGGAGGTCGAGTCCGCTGCGCCGCTTCCTTGATCCACAGGAAACCCACCTGGGTGCCGAAGTTGGGTCCGTCTCTGCAGTGGGAGAAGAAGTCGGGGTGACAGGAAGTGCAGGGTGTCACACGGGGGCGCTCCGTCACCGCGTCGTCGTGGATGTTTTCAGGCAGGATGCCGCCATTTTGAAGGAGAATTCTGGGGAATTGGACAGGTAGTTCAGACCAGGTGAGACAGGTGATCTGACTGATGACTGATTGTGAGTGCTACCTGTTGGCGAGGCGGATGTCGACGTGCGGCTGGGCTGACTCTGGATCGGGCACACAGTCTGGATGAATGCAGTGGAAGTCCAGCGCCTGATCTCTCTCCAGGGTGAAGCAACACGCCCCACCGACGGCCCCACGGCCACCGCGATGTCGCTCACCTGGCAACCAAACTCCGTCACCATGGCCTCCACCGTTGCCATAGCAACCCCCATCAGGGTTCCTTTCCAGCCTGAGGACCGGTGGAGGAACGTAAGCTGTGCTCGAACATCTGAGGAGGCCTGCACTTTTCTAAAAGGAAACATCTACCTGCATGAGCGGCTCCGATGACCCTCGACACCGGATCGGCGAACAGGATGGGCATGCAGTCGGCTCCTGGAGCTGCCAGAACCACCCCGGTCTGGTCGGTCACCATGGCGTCGTAGCTCTCCGGCTCGGCTTTCCCCAGAACCCAAACATCGCTGCCGTGGTTCACCTGCAAAGACACCTTCTGGATATGTGAGTGGAGCTTGGCAACACGTCTGTTAGCGCAGTTCTTCTCAGTGTGATTACGCTGAGTGTCATCATCACATCATCTCGAAGACACACACACACACACACACAGACACACACACACACACACACAGACAGACACACACACACAGACACACACACACAGACACACACACACAGTCTGTCACTGATTGGTAGTTAAATAAACATCACATGGACGAGAGAGGCTGAGCATGAAAGCAGGAACCAGCAGGTGGCAGCATGTACAAGAGAAGCGCTGCCTCCATGTGTCGTCGTCTCAGATTAGATTTCATCCCACAGCAGTGTGACACACACACACACACACACACACACACACACACACACACACACACACACACACACACACACACACACACACACACACACACACACACACCTTGACCAGGCGTAGAGGCTCCGGGTGGAAACCAGCATGGAGGGCCAGTCTGCGTCTGTTCTCCTGCACCACGGCTCCGGGGTCTCTCCTCCTGCTGCTGCTGAACAGATTCAACGACGACAGCGTCGGGATGTACGACACACCGCCTGTCCGAGTGCTGAAGCCGTGACCGAAACAGTCTGAGAGACAGACACAGAGACTCTGTGTCAGTCAGTCCAGGTTTCAGACAGTCTGTGATAGTCTCAGAGACTACGCCCAGGTTTCAGACAGTCTGTGATAGTCTCAGAGACTACGCCCAGGTTTCAGACAGTCTGTGATAGTCTCAGAGACTACGTCCAGGTTTTAGACAGTCTGTGATAGTCTCAGAGACTACGTCCAGGTTTTAGACAGTCTGTGATAGTCTCAGAGACTACGCCCAGGTTTTACACAGTCTGTGAAAGTCTCAGAGACTACGTCCAGATTGTAGACAGTCATTATGTTTATATTGTTTATTTATGATGTGTTCTGTAGAAAAACGTTTGCAGAACGTTTATATAACGTTAGATGTGCTCTTTAATGAACTGACCTGGGATCAGCGTGGACTTCAGGACTGTGACGTCTCCCTTCAGCGCGGGAAGCTGCCGCAGAAACGCCGACACCTCTTCTTCTTCTTCGTGGACTCTTTCACCAGGTGAGTCGGTGTGGGCGGAGCCTCTGCAGCTCGGACAGGTGACGTCGTTCACCTTGTAATCAAAGCTGTACACGGCCTGTGAACAGCTGCTCCTGGTACACGCGCAGCACATCTCGACCCTGCGGGGTCGTGAGGACCCGGACCGAGCTCAGGTCCAGCTGGTCTACGGTCTGCTTGAACCGGTACAGACACTCCGCGGTGGATCCGGAGTCCAGCACGCGCACGTTCCTCCACGAGCTCGGAGTCACGCAGGACGAGCTGTTTTTCTCACGGTGGCTTTTCCCGCACAGCAGGAAGATGTGCGGGTCCGAGGCGGAGCGGTCCTCCAGCAGGGACGCGCCGGTGCACGCTGGACTGCAGCCGTGGATCAGATCCACCAGCACGGCCTCACACATCGCAGACAGTCGGCAGACTCACGGCTCAGATCACGGAGGGACGTCTGGTCGCAGCCCGGAGCGCCTGTGACAGCGGAACATGTGTGACTGGAGAACCCACACAGGGACTTCCTGCGCCGGCCTCCTGCAGCCACGCTCCGCCCACACTGGAAAGCCCTGACACGGGCTGGAAATTCTCAACCGAGCCGCTTCCTCCACCGCTGCTGAGCTCAGCACGGAGGCCCGGTGAGCGGGGCCGAGCCGAGCCGAGCCGAGCCGAGCCGAGCCGGGCCGGGCTCCAGGGACGGGGTGTGTGCACACTGACACACTGAGGTCAGCATGAACAGCTCAGACTCACCGGTGAAACGTGTGAACTCACCTGACCTGACCTGAACATGCAGGAAGTTCCCGGGCTGTGAACAGACAGACAGTAAACAGGAAGGACTGTCCTCACTGCACATCACCTGTCTGCACTCTGGACCAATCACCTGTCTGCACTCTGGACCAATCACCTGTCTGCACTCTGGACCAATCACCTGTCTGTTAGACAGACTCTGATGAAGCGAGTGAAACAGCTAAAGAAACAAACACGTCAGACAACAGTCTCTGTGACTGTCTAAAACCTGGACGTAGTCTCTGTGACTGTCTAAAACCTGGACGTAGTCTCTGAGACTGTCTAAAACCTGGACGTAGTCTCTGAGACTGTCTAAAACCTGGACGTAGTCTCTGTGACTGACTAAAACCTGGACGTAGTCTCTGTGACTGTCTAAAACCTGGACGTAGTCTCTGTGACTGTCTAAAACCTGGACGTAGTCTCTGTGACTGTCTAAAACCTGGACGTAGTCTCTGTGACTGTCTAAAACCTGGACGTAGTCTCTGTGACTGTCTAAAACCTGGACGTAGGTGGATTGTGGTGTAAAAACATTCATGTCTAAGACTGTCATCAGACAGGATCTTTGTTCGTCAGCAGGTGGAGCCAGATCTCCACCTCAGACTCTTCATCATCTTCATCCTGTGTGGAATAAGTCCTGACCCTGCAGACCTCCTCAGGCCGGCTGGTTCTGGATGGTTCTGGATGACTCAAATGTTTGAACATTTTATTGTCATTGTGTGAATACACATGAGCGTACTATAAAAATGAAGGTACACTGTACAACATGTGAAACAGCCGTCACTGTTTCAGGTTTATCTGTGAGAGCAGGCGACGTGTCCTCACAGACTTTCATGCTCTTTTTGTTTTTTGTGCCCTCGATTCGACCAATCAGCATCCTCCGTGTGTGTGCAATAAAACACAAACTGCAGTTCCTCTAACGTCCACCTGAGGCTGGCTGCAGAAGTGAGTCAGTCTCCATAAGTCCCCATGTTAGACAGCAGAAATAAACATGTTTACAGCCTGGTACAAAAAACAGTTTTGGTCTCTGTAGCTAATTTCCCCGTTCATGACAACTGTGTTTTAACCCCCATGATAATATTCATGTTTTAGGTCATGTGACACGTCATGTGACATGTTTCACAGATGACATGTGGTCCCTGTGGACGTCCATGCAGCAGCAGAGGTTTCTGTCCTCGTGGGACCGACCGCTCAGTCTGCTGCTGCCAAGGTTACAGCGACTTCCTGCCGCTGTGGAATTTATTATCAGACCTATTTTTATGTTTCTCCACCGGGATTCAGTTTGTTACTCATTTCCATCTGTGTTTGGAGTTTTAGCATCACAGAGAGTGCTGAAATGTAAAAGAACTGGATCCATCCCACAAGGTGACAAATATCTGCTGCAGTCATATCAGTCCGGGCCTCACTGATCACTGAACAGAACCAGAACCACTGAACTTTATTCAGACTAGATCAGAAAAATGATTAACAATATATTTGCTGCTTTCCCCTCTGATGACCTCCAACAGCTTCAACTCTGAGATTTACACACTTTAAGATGGACACACAGCTAATTAACGCTAATTAACTGCTGCTAACTGATTCTGCCACTAGCATGCTAACAGAACCAGGCTCAGCAGCTGGACCGGACCGGGTTGGAGCACAGCCTCTGAGTCCAACAGGGAGTAACTTTACAGTACCGAGGTGATTCACAGACTTTATGATGGAAACACTGATCAGTAGCAGGAGAACTAACGCTAATATAACACAGCTAACACTGAGGATCCAGTTGGTTTGGAGCTAGTGCTAATGTAGATAGCTGCTAACATAAGCTATTAAGTTTTGGGAAAAGGCTAACATAGCTAACTGATAATATAAGCTTATGTTGTAGATGTAGATAGTTTTAAGATAATGCTAATGTAGCATTTGTGTTGGCTTGAATGTAAAATAACTAAAATAACTCAGCTACACTGACGTGCAGCTACTTTGTGTTTACCGCTAACTAGCGCCGATGTTAGCTGCGATGTTGCTAACATGCTAAACTAAGCGTCAGTTCTGTCTGAAGCTAGTTAGCACTGTGAGCATCATTTAGACTCAACCCGTCAAAAAGTTTAATGTCGGACATTTCACACCGAGAAACATCAGATATGTAAATGTGTGTTTGATGTGTTTCAGCAGGCAGTGATGGCGGGAACGCTCTGAGGGACAAAAAGCGGGAAAATGTTGCGGAGTTCAAAATGGACTCCTCGGATTAAGACACAGCTGACAGACGTGCTGTCCGCCCGCATGTCGTTACATCCCGCATGTCTCTGCTCGCTGTCCCGCAGGACTCCACCGGTCCACAGACACAGACCCGGTCGTCGTGCACGGCGCTCTTGTCGGAGACGCGCCTCCGGGTTCCGTCCTACCGGAGGCTCCTGAGCGGCAGCAGCTCCGTGTGAGATGCGCCAGAGCGCCCGAGAGGAGACACGCACAGACGGACACAGACCGAGAGGAGACCGGAGAGGGGACCGGAGGACTGTCTCACACACACACACACACCGGGATTTATTCACGCCGAGATTCAGGGAGCAGCTGCCGGATCGTGCACCGTGTTTACCGGTAAGAAAGAACTCCGCTCTCCGCCGTGATTCCTCCATGATCACGCCGCTGTCAGCCGCGCTGGTCGGTTCACTGTCAGGCTGAGCCGCCGCTGCCTTCACCCGGTACCTTCACCCGGTACCGTCCGTGGAGCCCAGCCCAGCCCAGCCCACGACATGAACCGAACCAGCCTGAAACACGTGAACGCGAATGTTGATGCGTTAATATTGTTGTGTGTGTGTGTGTGTGTGTGTGTGTGTGTGTGTGTGTGTGTGTGTGTGCTGCTCCTTCAACAGTTAAAGTGAGCTGAGATTCATCAGGAACAATAAACAATGAAAAGTGACAAACAAAGAGAGCAAGTCTAACTGACAGGTTAACCTGAGTGTGTGTGTGTGTGTGTGTGTGTGTGTGTGTGTGTGTGTGTGTGTGTGTGTGTGCTGGTGATGATGATGATGATGATGATGATTCAGATAGATGATGTCCTTCATATTGAGTCACCTTGACGACCCCTCAGCACCACAGAGCAGCGCTCACAGGTTCACAACACACACACACACACACACACACACACACACACGCACACACACACACACACACGCACACACACACACACACACACACACACACACACACACACACACACACACACACACAGCTTTATATGTTTATATCCAACATATTCATGTGCTAATATTACTGACTAGTCCAGCAGCAGTCAGCCCAGCTCACCGTCTATCAGCATTTTATTTCACCAAGCTCTCCCAGCAGCCCAGCTAACAGACTGAGCTAACAGCAGCTAACATGAGCTAACAGCAGCTAACATGAGCTAACAGCAGCTAACAGACTGAGCTAACAGCAGCTAACAGACTGAGCTAACAGCAGCTAACAGACTGAGCTAACAGCAGCTAACAGACTGAGCTAACAGCAGCTAACATGAGCTAACAGCAGCTAACAGACTGAGCTAACACGAGCTAACAGACTGAGCTAACATGAGCTAACAGCATCTAACAGACTGAGCTAACATGAGCTAACAGCAGCTAACAGACTGAGCTAACATGAGCTAACAGACTGAGCTAACATGAGCTAACAGCAGCTAACAGACTGAGCTAACATGAGCTAACAGCAGCTAACAGACTGAGCTAACATGAGCTAACAGCAGCTCCAGCTGTCAGCAGTTTACTTCACTGTCCATCATAAACTCTGTAAATCACAGAGAGTTGAAGCGGAGCAGCCGGAGGACATCACCGCGACGTGCTTCTCCCGACCCGGAGCCCAAAGTTACATAGTGTGAGAACAGACGTTCACCTGATCACAGGTCAGCTGATCACAGGTCAGCTGATCACAGGTCAGCTGATCACAGGTCAGCTGATCACAGGTCAGTGTGGATCAGCAGAGACAAACAGAGTTACCTTCACAGAGACTCACAAACATCACAGCGTGGCAACTGGTCGCCCGGGCGACGTCCTCGTCACCAGAGAGAGCGTGAAGACGACATCAGGGACAAACAAACCTGTTACCTGATAACGAGTGACGTCAAACGACAAACAGAGGATCTCTGACTTCAACAGTGTACAAATACTGTGAAGTACACGATCCCTGAAAAGTCACAGCATCACAAACAGATGCAGTGAAGTCCAAACACCAGTTTGAAGCTTACACAGGTAAACAGTCTCTGAGACGTCCCCAAAGACTGTCTAAAACTGGACGTAGTCTCTGAGACGTCCCCAAAGACTGAAGGGAGCTTTAGTTCACTTCAGACTGATAACATGTTTATTTTGGAACGTTCTGTCAACGTTACAGGAACACCAGGTAACTGTCAGGTATGCTAAGGTTGTCTGAGTGTTAGTTATTGGTTGTGTATTGGTTACTGATGCTGGCTGATCAGGTTTGTTGTCAGCTGATCACACTCTTCGAGCACGCCGTGTGACCTCAGCAGCAGATTCCCAGGAGGCATCGCAAACAGTGATCAACAAACAGGCTGTGTGTTGTCTGCAGGCTGTTACATCATGAACTGACATGATGCTTTGCCTGCTGAATATCATCGCTGGAGTCACTGCAGCAGAATTTGACACCACTCCACCCTGCAGCAGCAGCGGCGGCGGCGGCGGCGGCCTGCCGAGGTTGTGTGAGGTTGGTGTGGTCTGACGGGATTACAGCGTGCCGCCGTCACAGTTCCTGCAGGCCTGTGGCCTCTCACAGGAGACACAGAACAACAGACCGGACTCCTTCCTGTTGTCTTCATGTTTCATGCATCTCATTACAGCGCCGGGCCGTAATGCGATTATCCGTCCTCTCCGTGTCTGCTGCACATTCTGCCACCTCACACACGTTAACTGACCCCACGCTGCAGCTCAGCGGGGACGCCGCCGCTAACTGAGGTGGAACTTTGAGATACGGTGGGAGCATTAGGCTGTGTGTGTGTGTGTGTGTGTGTGCGTGTGTGTGTGTGTGTGTGTGAGAGAGAGAGAGAGGAAGATGGTTTTTAGTACATAAAAACCTAAACCTAAACCTTCGTCAAACAGAACATCTGTTTTCTGTAAAAACGCAGACTGTAGCTGCTGTTAGCTAATGTTAGCTGTAGCTGCTGTTAGCTAATGTTAGCTGTAGCTGCTGTTAGCTAATGTTAGCTGTAGCTGCTGTTAGCTAATGTTAGCTGTAGCTGCTGTTAGCTAATGTTAGCTGTAGCTGCTGTTAGCTAATGTTAGCTGTAGCTGCTGTTAGCTAATGTTAGCTGTCTGAGCGTCCTGTATGTCGGACTCTGTGGAGAACCTGCAGCATCAAATGTTTAGTCAAAGGGGAAGTCAGGGTGACCTGTCCCTTTAAGACGAGTCAGGACGTGTGTGTGTGTGTGTGTGTGTGTGTGTTGTGTGGAGGATCTGAGTCCTCTGAAGGATGGTTAATTCAGTGTGTGTGTGTGTGTGTGTGTGTGTGTGTGTGTGTGTGTGTGTGAGCAGAGAGTCACCAGCTGGGTATTGATCCGTTAGTGTTCAGTATTCAGACTGACTGTTGGCTCTGAACCAGCTCCTCTCTGCACACAGCTGTGTTTCCTTCTCTGTCTGTGAGATTTACAGCTCAGTGTGAACCCAGGCCAACATACATGCACTCACAGACTGTCTCAAACCTGGACGTAGTCTCTGTGACTGCAGACTGTCTCAAACCTGGACGTAGTCTCTGTGACTGCAGACTGTCTCAAACCTGGACGTAGTCTCTGTGACTGCAGACTGTCTCAAACCTGGACGTAGTCTCTGTGACTGCAGACTGTCTCAAACTGGACAGTCTCTGTGACTGCAGACTGTCTCAAACTGGACAGTCTCTGTGACTGCAGACTGTCTCAAACTGGACATAGTCTCTCTTCCATTCTGCAGAGAGCTGCAGTGTTCTACAGGGTAATATGGTACTATGAGCTCTTTAAGATATGATGGTGCCTGACCATGAAGACCATGAATTCAACACACACACACACACACACACACCACACACACACACACACACACACAGTGGCAGCACATCAAAGCAGACTCTCCCATCAGTGTGATGGAGGAAGCAGAGCAGCCAGAGGGGAAGAGCTGCTGTGACTGAAGTGCTTTCTAATTCACACAATGGCCTGTGTGTGTGTGTGTGTGTGTGTGTGTGTGTGTGTGTGTGTGTGTGTGTGTGTGTGTGTGTGTGTGTGTGTGTGTGTGTGTGTGTGGTGCGGTGGTGTGTGTGTGTGTGTGTGTGTGTGTGTGTGTGTGTGTGTGTGTGTGTGTGTAGTGATGTGGGGTCTTTCTGGCTTCACATTAAGTGAATCTGGTTTGTGCTGCAGAGGCAGGAAATGGTCTGTCTGAGTGACACAGATTAAAATCATCATCACTTCATATTTCTGATGTTTTCTCCATCGACTGATCCACGAATGTAACAAACAAGTGAAGAGCTTCAGCTCAGCAGCAGCAGCTAATCTTACTGACTAGTCCAGCAGCAGTCAGCCAGCTCGGCGTCTGTCTTTCAGCCTTTTATTTCACCAAGCTCTCACCAACCAACTAAAGTCAGTCCCAGATTTACTCTTGTCCGGCGGCTTCTGCTCGCTCACTCTCTCCTTTTCTCTTCTTAGCTTCCTCGTCAGCGTCCTCTTTCACTCTCTGCTCCTCTGCCATATGTCCATAGAAGCTGCTGACTGCTGGACCTGAACCTCTTCTTCTTCTTCTTCTTCTTTTCTCTTCTTCTCTCTTTTCTTCTTCTTCTTCTTCTTCTTCTCTCTTCTTCTTCTTCTTCTCTTCTTCTTCTTCTTCTTATTCTTCTTCTTCTTCTTCTCTTCTTCTTGCCGGTGGTCCGAAAGACCTGTAGTACAAACACTAACACTCCTCCAGTGCTCTGAGCTCACAGTCCAGCTAACAGACTGAGCTAACAGCAGCTAACAGACTGAGCTAACATGAGCTAACAGCAGCTCCAGCTGTCAGCAGTTTACTTCACTGTCCATCATAAAGTCTGTAAATCACAGAGAGTTGAGGCGGAGCAGCCGGAGGGACATCAGAGGGAAAACCAGGAAACATTTTCTCCATAAAATCTGATCCAGTTTCACCAGAATCAGTGAAATAGTTGGTGCTGTGTGTGTGTGTGTGCGTGTGTGTGGGTGTGTGTGTGTGTGTGTGTGTCGGCTGAACATAGACTAAAGGCCTCCATCAGGTGGAGGATGTCATGCTCTACATGCCACAGACACAAACTGTAGAGGCCAGAGACAAAGAGAAGCACAAACGTGGCCTACTTAACCTCTGTGTTCTGTCTGCATCAGCCTCCAGCTACTCTCCTGCTCGCTCTAAAGGTTGAGAGTCGAGCTCAGACTTCCTGTTCCGCACAAAAGAACAAGTCAAATACAAACATGCATATTTAATGTGCCGGGAGACGTCACCGCAACTCCGAGACAAACCGGCTGATACAGAACCAGGTTCAGCTTCCACACAGCCTGCCAAGGTGAAGAGCGTCCAGCAGCACGCAGGCCGACTGATGAACACTCAGAAGACGAGCATGAGTCCAGCTCAGTGGGAAACATGTGACAACTGCAGAGCCCAGAAGTTTCCACGAGAGAAACAAAACACTGTGCGAGTGTTAACGGACATCAGAGTGAAGTGAGTAATCAAAGGAAGATACAACAATCAGCTACGACCAGGATGGAGAACACGCACGCGTCCTCCACCTCTAAGAGTTCAACCCGACGGCAGTGTTCTGTCTTTGCTCATGTGACAGTGACAGTAATGGCTGCTGAGAGCGTCTTCCTCCTGTCCCCCGCAGACACATCTCACACCACACTACACCTCCCAGAATTCAGCTGTGTCCGAGCCAGCCTGGTCCGGACTGGACAGTCTGCAAAGACGTCTCAGAGACTACGTCCAGGTTTTAGACAGTCTGCGGGGACGACACAGAGACTATGTCCAGGTTTTAGACAGTCTGCGGGGACGTCACGGAGACTACGTCCAGGTTTTAGACAGTCTGCGGGGACGTCACAGAGACTACGTCCAGGTTTTAGACAGTCTGCGGGGACGTCACAGAGACTACGTCCAGGTTTTAGACAGTCTGCGGGGACGACACAGAGACTATGTCCAGGTTTTAGACAGTCTGCGGGGACGTCCAGAGACTACGTCCAGGTTTTAGACAGTCTGCGGGGACGTCACAGAGACTACGTCCAGGTTTTAGACAGTCTGCGGGGACGTCACAGAGACTACGTCCAGGTTTTAGACAGTCTGCGGGGACGTCACAGAGACTACGTCCAGGTTTTAGACAGTCTGCGGGGACGTCACAGAGACTACGTCCAGGTTTTAGACAGTCTGCGGGGACGTCACAGAGACTACGTCCAGGTTTTAGACAGTCTGCGGGGACGTCACAGAGACTACGTCCAGGTTTTAGACAGTCTGCGGGGACGTCACAGAGACTCTGTTCTCGGTGCAGTCTTCGTGGGCTGGGTTAGGGCTCGTGGACCTCGGATGTCCCCCCAGGCTGTCTTCTCAGCGGACAGGACAGACGTTTCTTTCCGTTTGAGCCAGGCGGTTGCAGCGGGCGGTGCAGGGCTGCAGACAGCGGTTGGGTGGTGTCAGCTGTCCCAGCTCAGATGGAGGCTGGCAGAGAGTCAGCAGGACTGAATGTTACGAGTGGAGGAGATCAGCTGCACTGTGTTCATTAGGACGGAGCAGCGCGGAGACAGAGGCTGTATGTTGCTGTCGGTGTAACGGAGGTTTTGGCAGACTGCAGGCAGCTTGTTCTCTCTATTGTTCCCAGTGTTGGACGGTGTAATGATCCGTCTTCTTTGTCCACAGCAGCCTGCTCTGTAATAAAGGCTCATCCCTCACTGTCCTCCACTGTCCCCTCATACTGATGTCACTGCTGCAGGGAGAGCAGGGTGGAGGAGGTGGAGGAGGTGGAGGAGGCTTTCATGCTGTGAGACGCCTCCTGCAGGGAGCCACGTGTGATCTGCAGGTGTGTGCAGGTGTGTGCAGGTGACAGGTGTGTGCAGGTGTGTGCAGGTGACAGGTGTGTGCAGGTGTGTGCAGGTGACAGGTGTGTGCAGGTGTGTGCAGGTGACAGGTGTGTGCAGGTGTGTGCAGGTGACAGGTGTGTGCAGGTGTGTGCAGGTGACAGGTGTGTGCAGGTTGACAGTGACAGAGGTTGTATCGTTCACCTCGTACTGTAACAGAGGCTGCGCTCCGACCCGGACTGGCTGCTGAGCCTGGTTCTGTTGCGTGTGTGCGTGTGTGTGTGTGTGTGTGTGTGGTGTGTGTGTGTGTGTGTGTGTTTATGCGGTGCTGGTGTGCAGCGTGATCAGCTGTGACAACAGAAACAGACGAGTTTCTCTACGACAATAAATCTCATGCTGATATACATCGTGTCAGACACTGGATGTTTAACCTGCGTTTAACCCTGTGTGTGTGTGTGTGTGTGTGTGTGTGTGTGTGTGTGTGTGTGTGTGTGTGTGTGTGTGTGTGTGTGTGTGTGTGTGTGTGTGTGTGTGTGTGTTAGCAGAGGTGTTGTAGATAAGCAGCAGGCTCTCGCTCTTCCCATTTGGCTTTCTGAAGGACGACTTTTCCATTTCACACACACAGTATATTTTTATCATTAGAAGGAGAAGAAGGAGAAGAAGAAGAAGGAGAAGAAGAAGAAGGAGAAGAAGAAGAGGTGTTCAGGTCCAGCAGTCAGCAGCTTCTATGGACATGATGGCAGAGGAGCAGAGAGTGAAGAGGACGCTGACGGAGGAAGCTAAGAAGAGAAAAGGAGAGAGTGAGCGAGCAAGAAGCCGCCGGACAAGAGTAAATCTGGGACTGACTTTTAGTGGTTGGTGAGAGCTTGGTGAAATAAAAGGCTGAAAGACAGACGCCGAGCTGGCTGACTGCTGCTGGACTAGTCAGTAAGATTAGCTGCTGCTGCTGACCTGGATGATGATTGGCTGTTAGCACAGACTCGTCTTCCAAACTTGTTACAGCTGAACATATTTCATCTACAGTCTGAATCTGGGGGCAGTAAATTGCAACAAACACTGATTTACAGGAGACGTCGCTTTAAATCAAACAGCAGCACTTTGTTAAAAAGTGTGTGTGTGTGTGTGCGTGTGTGTGTGTGTGTGTGTTTCCACACGTGAACATCTGTGAGCTGTGCTCACCTCAGCTGTGGAGGAGGAGCAGCTCTCACGTACTGAGCCTGCTCATAGATCAACTGTCAAATTAGACAGTGGCGGGAAAACATGTTTGTGCTGCCTCCTGTTCACTGCTGACTGCAATCAGGTCCAACACACACACACACACTCACACACACACACACACAGAAATCACGTAGGCGAGTGTGAAGAATCTCACCTTTTCATGTCGGCCTCAAATTGATTTGTGGAATAAGCCATCAGGCCGTCATTAGTCTCCATGAGACACAGCTGATTATCCCGGGAAACATTCCTGAAAGAGAACAAAGAGGTTTCACGGCGCCTCCACCCCCTCACACACACACACACACACACACACACACACACACACACGGAGACGCACTCCCAGAGGACGTCCACACAGCCTCCCTCCAATAAAGAGGATTATAGATTTTAGCCTGTGCACCGAGTGTTTCCAATGAAATAACGGCCTCCTCCTGCAGAAGTCATTAAAATTTAAACCATCCCCCCTTTTAGCTGAATATCACTGTACTGCTCTGCATGCATCAGCCTGCGTGTGTGTGTGTGTGTGTGTGTGTGTGTGTGTGTGTGTGGAAAATTCGAAAGGCGATAAGAGGAAGTGAGAATGTGTTTGAATCCTCTGCAGGCTCAGTGGCTGCTTAAAGATTTCACACACGTGAACGTACGCAGGCGTTTGCAGCTGAATGTTGAATTTACATTTTCTCCGAGCTGACGGCGTCGACAGGAAATATTTATGTTGAGGCAGCACCTCGACAGGAAGGAGGACAACGCTGCACATTCACCAGCAGCCAGGTTAGGAACGGGACAATGAACAACTGGACCTGTTTGT
>CM024796.1:5094431-5248059 GCA_014281875.1 Nibea albiflora | reverse complement strand
GCACGCGGGCTTCTTTCTCTGCCTCATTGTCTGACACGTGGTGTCCAAAAAGTGGTGACCGTATCGACGCGCGTAATACTCCCCGCGCGGCGCCTTATTGATTAGAAAAGCGGGACAAACACCAGGTTAATGGGTGACTGGGTGTGTGTGTGTGTGTGTGTGTGTGTGTGTGTGTGTGTGGTGTGTCCCTGGACGCGCAGCTTCAAAGAGCACCACGCGGACTGTCACACGTCACTCAGCAGCCTGCTCTCAGGTGCAGCTTCCCATCACACACACTTGATGAACCCGCTGTAACATGTCGTGTTCTCAGAATGAAAGCTCGGTTCTGCATATCACTGATGATCCGTCCTTCGTGTTCGGTCCGGGGACACCCCTCCACTCTCACTCTGACACCCTGAAAACACGACGTCCCATCGGCGTGAAAAACAAACATATCTGCGGTGCTCGGCTCTCCTCCCCCCTCCTCCCCCTCCCTCCCCCCTCTGTGCTCCAACACCTGGAAAACAGATCAGCTCCGCGCGCGCTGACATCAGGCGAGCGCGCGGTGGAAAAACGATGCGCAAAAAAAAAAAAAAACAGTCCGACGGGGCTCGATGTGATCCAACTATAAATAAACTCGGCCCACACAAAATGTGAACTATTTGTTCGACGCTTCCACAACAACAACATCCACATGACGCACCGCGCGGACACCGAGCGGACCACGAGAGGCGGAACAGAAAAAGTTTGTGGGTTAGAAAAAGAGGCCGAGGACGAAGACAAGGAGAAGCTGCGCGGCGGGTGACCTCCAGCTGCGCGTGGAGAAGAGAGGACGCCGCCAACAACGTAACAGCGTGTTAGATGGCCCGTCAGGTCAACGATCAGCCCGCGTGCTGTCACGGATCAGCCTCGTGTTCAAACTTCCACATCTCCAACTTTACGCGTGACACGAGTCCTCCACCTCTCCACACCAGAGGCCGTGCTTTCATTTAAGCACAATTAAGATTTAATTCTGCATCAAACCCCCCTGTAGGAGCCTCCACCCACCCCCAGCTAATCCCCCTCTGCTCGGTCCCACAACACGAGGTCCTGCTCGAGCAGACAGACGTTTTGCGTTATGAGCGATCCTCTCTGCTGAATATCCCCCCGCGCAGGGATCGTGCTGCTGCTGCGGGGGCTGGCTGGCTGGAAGTGCTTCTTTTTTAGTAGCTTGCTTCCCTCACTAAGCTCGTCAATGAGCTGGAGCCAGCCAATATGAGGCACATCGATCGTCCTAAGAGAGCGTCCCCTAATTAGTGCCTGTGTGGCTCCAGGACGAGGCACGGCGGCACGGGAGAGAGAACGACGGGTGGGGGGGGGCTCCTGCGATATAAGGCCGTTCTCCTGCGATGAGAGAGTCCTAACAGGCGGGTTAAAAAGAAATAAAGAATATCTCGGGTTAAATAAACGCTGCTTCGCTCTGGTCTGCTTAGCCCGCAGAGGAGCGTTAAAGGGTAATCGTTAGGATTCGAGTTTGGAACGCGTCCAACACGCCTTGCAGCACTTATTTCAATTAAACAGCAACTTTATATGAAGCGCTTCACACTGGTGGCTGTCGCCCACGACGGTGCAGGAGGAGAGGACAATGGACGGAGCAGAAATACGTTTTTAAAAGTTGGAAATGACGGAGGAGAAATGGCGCGTTAATAAGGACGAAGTGGTTTTTAAACGCGTAACAGCTCACCAAGAAACGACACACGGGAACGAGTGGCACTTTTGAACTATTCCAGATTATTATTAAAGAGTCTGGGGGTGGCACTTTATCCTCCGCGAGAGATCGGAGCTGCTGGGGGAAGGGAGGGATGAAGGGAGGGGGGGGGGGGCGTCGTAACTGGCTCGGATCGTCCGTGCGCAAAGGATATTCCCCCCGCAACGAGGAGACTAGACTGCGTGCGAAGAGGTGGAAGACAACACGCTGCAGCGCAAAGTCACATCGGAGAACACCTGCAAGACATGGTGTGTGTGCGTGTGTGTGTGTGTGTGTGTCGTGGCAAGATTCCAGAGCGGTTTCCATCAACTAGACAGGAAGGTGAGCGGTGCAGCCCCCCCCACCAACCAACTCACCCACCCCCTCTCCTCTCCAACACTACCTTTGGGACTGATGAGACGACTGATCAACGTCCACTCTGTCCAAACAAAGCCCCCCCTCCCTGAACACACACACACACTTTTAACTGTCACACACACACACACACACAGACACACACACCGCGGGGATGCCCTCCAACTGAACTGAACCGTGTATAAACGGAGCAGCAGCAGCAGCACCGCGCTCGCTTCCCTTTGGCAGGGCGAGGCTGAATTCCGTAACCTTGTTTAGCGCAGAAAGCTCCGTGTGCGCGCACGCACGCGTACACACACACAAACTCATAGACACACACACACACACTCCCACCCGCGTCTGTCGCCCCACCACACACACACACACACACGCAGACACACGCACACACACACACACACACACACACACACACACTTCGTCACTCAGCAGAGTGTGAAAAAGGCTGAATATTCACGAGCATCGAGGACGGGGCGCCACTTTCAAGTCCGCTAATCTCTGGGACGTCCTTCTCACCTTGTAAAGAGAAGGAAAAAAAGGCCAAGCTCACGGTCGGATCATTATGTGTGTGTGTGCCTGTGCGTGTGTGTGTGTGTGTGTGTGTTATTTATCAACCACATGCCACTGCCCCGCCGAAACGCACAAAGACCACCCTATGCGCTATTCTTAGAAGTGGCCGATCCTCTTCTCCCAGTCTCTGCGCACAACGCCGGGGCTATCACGTTCAGATCCAACCCCACAAGAAGATGATTAAAACACACACACACTCTCTTTCTCTCTTTCTGTGTGTGTGAGAACACACCGGGTCATTTAAAAGCATCTTGTGGCACAGTTTAAACCCAACAAACAAACACGGAGCGCGTTTCCCCGCGTCCGCTCACATCACGCCAAAAAGAAAGCACATTAGTCACTGATCGCCTCACCTGGTTAATTTGGGAGATTTTCCACTCGTCGTCCGCGCGCCTCAACGCTGCTTTCCCTGTTTTTTTCTTCTTTCCAAGTTAAACTGGGAGCACGGCGATCCGTGCGCACGTAGAGCCAAACAGCCCCGGGTTTACGGTCCTGCCTGCCTGTCTGTCTGCTGGAGACAGACAATCCGAGCCAGAGAGGAAAAACAACTAAAAGTGTCTAACAGGTTATCCACTTGTCACGAAACCACAAAAAAAGTCTCTATTGTCTACAGGCAACTCTCATCCATGAGCCCAGATATTTCAAGCGGACTTTTTCGCTGCTGCAAATGTCACTTGGGCAGCCGTAAAGCAACAAAAAGATCCTGCGCGGAGGCGAAAACACACGTCAGGACACCGAGGGAGAGAAATCCACCAAAGAAAGAGAAGACGGTCCTTTCTGAGTCGGTGAGCCACCCCCCACCAAAAAAAAGGATACAGGTGGCGAGGTCGGCGGAGAAATTAATTCAGCTCGGCCGTACCTCGCAGCAGCGCCATGTTGGGTTTGAGCGGAGCACGCCGTCCTCGGAAAAAGCCCCTTTCTCCCGCTCTCCGTCACTCCATGTCCTCTCACACGCCGGAGCCCGCGCCTCGGAAGGTTCGCTGAAGGTTATTCCGTGTGAGCTTTTCGTCCGAGGAGCGCAAAGAGAGAGAGAGAGTAACAATAACAACCACTTCCACCACCACCTCCCTCGGTTCGGGCGCACACACACACATACACACACACACACCGCGAGGACGCACGGAGCTTGTATACGGGGAGTGCCGCACAGAATGGATGAACGCTGTGCCGAGACCGAGCGACTCGCTCCACTCCCACTCGCGCAGACTCTACCCAGAAGGCCAGTCGGGAGACCGCAATTACCATAAGCCTCCAGCGCACGGCACGGCACTGGCTGCGCGCGCACGCACACACAGAGACACACACGCATACACAGTCAGACACACACACACACACACACAAGCTCCGCTGAAACTCCAAAACAGGAATTGGAGTGGTTTAAACAGCAGAAAGGAGCCAGAAAATGAAGCAGAAGTGATGATGAAAGTAAAAATATCGACCATGGAGCAAATATAAACAAACATAATGACAATAATTATACAATAATTTAAAGTTTTCTGATGAGAAACAAAGCAGCACACACACATTTCCACACAGTCTGCACCACATTTCTACATCCTGTGACTTCACTTCATCTCACTGATGCTGCTGCAACCATTTGTGCTGGTTTTTCAACTTATCTCACCAATTTTGTTTAAATTTTTCTTTTACGTTTCCAAACCGAAAAAATCAGGTAAATCTGTGAAGCACGAGGCAACACACACACACACAGAGAGAGAGAGAGAGAGGCAGCTCAAGGCTGGGGCACATCTGTTAAGGCTCCCATGTCAAGTGAAGGAGGAGGAGGAGGAGGCTATGAATATCAAGCCTGAGGTGTGTGTGTGTGTGTGCATCATGTGCCTGCATGTGTGTGTGTAGGAGAAAGAACGAGCGAGACAGAGAGAGAGAGAGAGAACAGAGAAGGGCTGAAAGAAAAAGAGAGAGAGCAGACAGACAGACAGAAGCAGAGTAGGAGTCGGAAAAGAGAGAGGGGGACTTGGAAATGGAAGGTCTGGCTGTGTTTGCCACAGCTGTTTAAAGTAGGAGTTACACCAGACGGTCACACACACACACACACACACACACACACACACAGAGCGCTTGCATGTGGATGTATTAAAAAACAAAACTCCATCGTTAAAGGGCAAAATTGTCCCAAAGGGTTTCAGAGACGGAGGCACAAAGGAAGTGAGAAGAGAGAAGAGGAAGATGAGGAGGAAGGAAAGGAAGGAGGAAGGAGGTGCAGAACAGAAACTCCACTTTCTCTTTCTTGGACAGTTTCTGCGACGACGTGCAGCTTCAAATGTCGCCAGTTATGTTTGATCACACACACCCCTCCGCTTCTCATAAAGCTGCAGGCGCTCAAACCGCAGGGCGACCTCCGTCCACGCCGAGCCGTTTGCGTGTGAGAAGGATGCCACGGCCTCGTCTGAACAACAGGAAGCTCTTCTTTCTCCTTTCGGTGGTGGTGGAGCGTCAGCTGGTTCCGTTCTCCATCCCATACGACTGAGAGAGCAGGAGACAGTGAGTCGTGTGCAGCTGTGCTCTGTTTTTGAGCAGATTTGACATTTTTAATTAGGGATGGTGTCAGAAAGTGGACTTGACACACACACACACACACACACTCCCGAAGCAGCCCATTGTTCTCTGAAAGCTTTTGTTCACACTAAAACACACAGCCAAGTGCGTTTTTCAAAGAGCTCTAGGCTACAGACACACACATATGCAACCGCACGCGAGCGGCTGTCGCCTGCCGAGGTGAAATCTGGGCTCGGCTCAGCTTAGTGGTGTCAGAGTCTGTTTCAGGGGTCGACTACGCAGATGTGCTGCTGGAGAGACGCACTGGGAGCGTTCTGGTTTCCATTTGTAGTCCGAGCGTTGTTGACTGGTCGCATTCGAGCTGGCTTTGGGTACGACGTTCCCTCTAGAGAGTTGGAATGTGTTGCAATCCCAGAGCCTGTTGACTATCGTATGCAGACGATGCAGCTTTTTATTAAAGCGTTATCCACACACAGATAGAGGCACGGATCTTTACCGTCATTCTTTAGCAGTCACAGTACAAAGACTGGACGCCGTGTTCCTGGTGTCACTCTCGGGTTTCTGAAGCTCACTGTGAAGCTCTAAATTTGTGGCTCTGGACACAAACATGACAAGTTGGCAGTCCCCCAAGCTGCAACCTCCGCGGCAGTGAAGTGAATAACTGCAGTTCCTCAAACATCCACTTGAGGCCGGCTCCAGAAGTGAGTCAGTCTCCATAAGTCCCCATGTTCAAATGTCTTTCTTTGTACTGTCATTGCTTCTGGCTCCCGGCTAAACGTGTTTATTTCTGCTGTGAAGTTGGACATTTGAACATGGGGACTTATGGAGACTGACTCACTTCTGGAGCCAGCCTCAAGTGGACGACAAGAGGAACTGCAGTTTTTTTTGGGCTTGGATGTTACCGCTCGGTATGAAGTTGCTAATTGGACTGCAGAGGAAGTCACCAGAAGCCCAGAAACATCGGCCGTTGTTCCCAGAGGCTAAACCACCAGCAGACGATTGAGGACTGTTTAATGGACTTTCTTTTCGGGTTTCAGGGTGTTTCAGCGCTAAATGTGCAAGAATAAGAACGTACCCCACCCTGTAAGAAACATGTGACAATACACTAAAGTCATGATAAAGCAGCATCAAGATTTAGGGGCTAATTGGTCCAACAAACTTATTATGGAACAAACTCTGCAAGCTGAGACCGCAGACTGTGCATTCTTTAGAGGACGACCCGAGACAAGACACCACAACCCATTTTCATTTGTCGCACGGCGGCAGCTGGCACGCGATGAACTGCGCTGTGCTCAACCAGCATACCTACCTGCACTCAAAACAGCGCCATGTTTGGTTCTGCTAACACGTCCTATTGTCTGTAGAAACATGCCAACATGTACTTCCCCAGGAAGTGTACCACCACCACCACCACCACCATCTTTAGCCTTGGCAACGCGAGCCTCGTGCTTTTACACATTTAGTCACACTGCACCATATGTCCCGCTCACTTCCCATGCCCAGATTTGTTTTTTGCAGGTAGAATCCAACCTGGCAACCCACCAACCACCGCCACCACCAACACCACAACCAAAGCACCTCGACGTGTGTGTTGTTGGTGTAAATACACGGCAGTGTGGCGTCAAGAAGGGACTGGTTTGTAGATGCTCCCTGATTCTCCAAGGGAGAAAACTCTTATATCCTGTTGACGTCACGCACGACTAATAACCGCACTGAAAGGTCAGATGGGTGTTGGAAAGACAGCACACATAACCGGGTCTTCCTCTGCTTCCTGCTCTGACTCAGAGAGGGCCGTCGAAGGCGAACGCTTCTCTCCATCCCTCGCTGGAAAAGTGGATTATGATGAATATTGCTCAGAGGAACCGCAGGGTAAACTACGTTTCCGACACTCCTATATTGAGTCTGAGGGAGAGACAGGGCCACAGAGCGGGCTCTGAGCTTTTTTACGGCTGCACGTTTACGACTGTGTGTGAACTTTGTGGTTGGAGAACAGCATGTGCCTTTGAAAAACGCTCATGTTGGACGACGGTCACGGAAAAAACGGTGCTCGAATCGATGATTCCCGTCCTTTAAACTGTCGTTTTATGTCCTGTCAGGGATTCACGCGATAGATGTGTCTCGTGTAAACACACACACACACACACACACGGTGCGTGCACCTCCGTGTGGAAGGAGCAGCACTCTGGGAGGTCACGGTGATTCAACCATCTGCTGCTGCAATCAGACACTGAAGCGGTGGCCTGACAAACACACACACGCACACACACACACACACAAACACACAAGTTCAAATGTCCACAAACACACACACACACACCTTCAGCACACATTTAGCCAAATATACACATGCTGTCCTCAAAACAGACACACACACACACACACAGACACAGCGCTGACACACATTTTGAAAGGGCTGACTGCCAACACACAAGCGAGCATTCACACACACACACACACACACACACACACACACACACACACACACTCTCAGTCAGCAGGCTCAGATTGCAGGAAGCTCTTTGCACGCAGCTCAGTCCACAGCAGCCGGTACTAATCAGCACAATCCACCTGCAGATCGTTATGGATCGCTTACTGCAACTCACACAGTCACAAACACACACACACACACGCACACACAAGCACGCACGCGTAGGCACGCACACACTGGCACGTAAACTTGCCTGAACGCTCACTATAGCACGCACTGGCTCGGCTCGGCTCGCACGGTCAGTGGATCCGTGTACCTGAACCTGGATGTTAGCGCGTGCTGTTCACGGGTTGTTTCATCGTGTTGATGAGGGCTCGTGACGCTGACGATCAGCTGTTATTAAATTCATTTCTGATCTGGAACCAGCCGCTAAGGTTCGTGTGAGGACTTGGAAAAAAAAAAAGCTCCGATATCTCCCACACAAACACACACACACACAAACACACACACACAGGCGTGCGTGTGCGCGCATTCACGCACGCCCCCTCCACACCGGTGTTGTAGGGCTAACCGGTTCCCCACAGGCGCGCCACGCTGCGTTAGCGCGGCCTCACCGGGGATAATTACAGCCTGGCGCGGCAGGGCGAGCGTGGCTCGGAGCCAAACACTGCTGAGAGAGAGAGAGAGAGAGAGGAGAGAGGGAGAGAGGAGAGAGAGGGAGAGAGAGAGAGGATTATCGGAGCAGTGAGAGACACGGACCTATAGATTAAGCACTAATCAATAGGCTGCTAAATTCATCGATGCAATCAATCAGTTGGCCCGTGACATAAAATAACCAGTGCGATCAATCACACGTGTCTCATTCCGACCTTGGGGGATCATAAACGGCCATCCTGCTCCTCCAGCACGCGCAGCAGGAAAAAAGGTTGAGCAGTCGCGTCACATTTTTTTTTTTATTATTTTTTTTTTTTTAGACAGAATAAAGATTAAAACCTTCAAACGAACCTTATCTGAGAGGAAGGAGAAGCGGTGGCGGCTCTCAGCGCAGCACAAGAAAGATCTCCCCCCCTCCTCCTCCTCCCTCCTTTCTCCCTCTTTCCCTCCCTCCTCCTCCCCCTCACCCTCCCCCTCCTCCTCCTCCTTCTCTCTCGTCTGTCGGCCTCTGTCGAGTTCCGCTCATAACCTCGCCACCCACCCTCCCAGTTCCCCGCCTCTCCCTGCTTTCCGCTGCTGGCGGGGAGCGCACACACATTTACACACAGAAAGCGAGACACACACACACACACACACACACGCCTCTTTATAGCTCTCTCGCTCTGACACGCACCCACAAGCATGCACAGCCTTGTGCGTGCACACACACACTCACACTACACACACACACACACAGATGACACACAGGCAGGCAGGCAGCGTCAATAAAAAGCCCAGCGCTGTGAGAGGCCGCCGGCACTCCACTCCCCCCTCCTGCCACTGCGATTAGCGGAGGCTGGCTGGCTGGGGAGAGGCGCCCCTCTGTTATCTGGGGCGGTGGCAGCCTGTGTGTGTGTTGAGAGAGAAAGAGAGAGAGAGGCAGAGAGAGGGAGAGATTAATTTAACTCTTTCAGGGCCGGAGCGCAGCGCTTGGAGCTCCGCTCGCTCCTGCACTCCGCTCAGGCAGGCAGCGGCAGCAGCAGCAGCACGGCCGAGCTGCTATTGAGACAGGACGGAGGCAGAGGACGACATTAAAACACGCGATTCTCAGGAAATACATATTTATAACCACCAGGTCATGTCCTCGGCGATATTTCAGGGAAATTTGGCGGGGTTATTCTAGACTATAATTACGCACACATTACGCACGTTGGTTTGTGAGGCTGTGTTGGATTGAAAAAAGGGATTCTCCACCAATCTCTGAGACTACAGCTGAAATGATTCATTAAGGAAATTATTTTTTGATAATGACTAATCATTCGAGTAGTTTTCTAAGAGAAGACGCCCAAAATTTGCAGCTTAAACGTGATTTACTGCTCTCCTTTGTCTCACATCAGAGGAACCTCACATATATTTAGATTTCGATAATAATAACTGGACGTTCTAATGTCACCTTGAGTTTTGGGTTCCTAATTCAGACCATGATAAAGGGAGATACAGAACACTAATATATGATGAATATTTCCTGGCGGGTTCTTTCAGGGGAAGTTGGACTCGTGAGTTTTTTCTGAAATCCTGGACCCAGCCGTGAATGCAGACCCTCAAAAATAAAGGTGGCTGTTTGTGGTGAACCTTCAAAGACGATCATCAAGGTCTTCTCAGAAACTGGTGTAAACAGTATTTGAGTTCATTCATATAATAATTTACTGAAATGTTTTAAATGGGACGTCCATTCAATGGCATGTGTTACGCTAACCCCAACGATTTAGCCTCTGGGGACAACGCCAATGTCTCTGGGCGGGGTGCAGCCGGCGGATGTCTGGCAAAAAGATAAAGTCTATCCAGGCCAACACCTCCTCTGCAGTCCAATTAGCAACTGTGTCTGTGAAGTGCCAAAAACTGCAGTTCCTCTAACGTCCACTTGAGCCTGGCTGCAGAAGTGAGTCAGTCTCCATAAGTCCCCATGTTAGACAGCAGAAATAAACATGTTTACAGCCTGGTACAAAAAACAGTTTTGGTCTCTAATTTCCCTGTTCATGACAACTGTACTGAGGAATTTGGACATTTGAACATGGGGACTTATGGAGACTGACTCAAGTGGATGTTTGAGGAATGGCCAAACACCAGCTCGAGATAAGGCCACCACCCTTCATCCAAAGGTGGTTGCAGGCAATACCTACACTGTTAGATGCAAAAAACGGGTTCTTGAGGACAGAAAGGTTCTCCAGAGGATTCAGTGTGCTCACCAAGAACCAGTTTTTCTGAGAGTGTAGGGTAAATCTGTAAGGGGGCCAATATTAAGTGACATTTCGATCCAAACATTTATGTAAATGGTCAAATTGGTCTCGTTTTAGATTTTTGCCCAGCAGGGACATACACTAACGTATAACATTTCCACACATCACAAAACTCACATTTGGAGGCATCCAAGAAAAAAAATATCCAAATGATTTATTTTTCCTCATTTCATCGGGTTAGTGCGATAGCCTTGAAACCAATTAGATTACTTCACCTCACAAGCCCTTAAAGGTCTTTGGAAACCACGGCATTATCACCGAGGTAATTAATCTATTTGTGACATGTTGTTTTTATATATACGCTTCCTCAACACGCCGATCATGAGGAGCTTTGTTCAACTCTGCTCTGAGAAAATGGTCAGGTCAGGATCAAGAGGAGAGCGAGTGCAAAGCACAGACTTTAAGTCACAATGGTATGTATTTATCTGCATTACTTTTACGACTATGTTCACGGAATAGGTGAGTTACCGAGTTTGCGGTTGAAGCAGATTTACTGAAGGTTGCAGCTGCTCTTTGTTGGATTTACCTGCTCATTTAATGCCAGGAGTAACGTGTGTGGGTCCCTGCTGTCTTCAAACTTCAGTTTGACACAGGAACCTCCGATATCCGGTTACCTAACAACGAGAGACGTCGTGAACGTGGAGCTTATGGAAAGAATTGTTAACAGTAAAAAACCACAGCTGCCAGAATACAGTACCGTAAAAATACGGTACAACTTCTAACATTACGGTAAAAGTACTGTTGATTTTACAGTTAAGGTTGGTGTTTTAAGGTCAAAACAAAATGTTGCTTTGACGGCAAAAAACTGGCAGCTGTGGTTGCAGGAATTTTACCGTAATAAATACGGTATAGCTTTTTCTAATATTACAGTAATTTCATGTTTAAGTTTGCAGTTTTATTAATATTTTACTGCATAAATACAAGTTTTTTTCCATCAAAAGAAACAGTTTTACCGTATAACTGACACGAAAATATCATATGAATGCCGTATGGAATCAAGGTTTTGCCATGAAATATAACAGTGTTTTACCGTAAAAGAAATTTTTTTGTTTTTATGGTCAAAACTGGCAGAATCTTAACGTAAAAAATAAATACAGTATACCGGCTTCTAATTTTACAGCAAAAGGATTTAATATTGTTGATTTCACATGAAATGTTTAAGTTTTGAAAATACGTATGCCGTATAGAACAAAGGTTTTGACATGAAATATTAATGTTTTACTGCAAAAAGCCTGTACTAATATTACGGTAAAGGATAATAAAGATACTGTTGATGTCACATTTACGGTTTTATTCCATAATTTACTGTATGAATACAATACTATATAAAATAAAGGTTTTGCCATGAAATATTACGGCGCTTTACTGTAAAATTAACAGTCTCTAATATTAATATAACATACTCTATTGTGTATAAATGAAGGTCTCCCCTGAAATATGACGGTGTTTTACTGTATTCTGTTTTTAAATGAATGAATTCCTTCAGAAGAGCCACAGACCAGAGAGATCCTGAAAGACAGACCAACATTTGTCAGCAATAAGTTCAGAGTAACACCAGATTGACCAGATTTAAGCGCACATGAGGAAGTTCAGTTTAACTGTTGCGATGCCGCTCCTGTGTGCGCGTTTAGGCAAGAAGAGTGACGCTAACAATCATGAATCAGCGGCCTGTGGAGCTCCAGCTCAACACCAACAGCCTGCAGCGAATCGAGCTAATTAAAACATTTGATGTAAGGGGGTCAATTATTTATACTTTTAAGACATCACTCATGCAATCTCCCCCATTAACCTTCTCCAGCCTTATATTTAGTGTAAGCAGCGGGTGAGCTGAGTTTAGGAGGAGGGGTGGCTGCTCTGCCCTCCACCACATCCGCGCCTGCACAGTAAACACTGAAGGGCTCTAATAAACAGCACACGACGCTCCCGGTGGAGGCTGCGCAAGAGGAGAGACAAACAGCCATGAGGCCTGCCTCGATGACGGAGCTCCCGCTTGTTTTTCAGCGTCTGGGCTGCTGTTGTTGTTGTCGCCTCTCTCTCTCTCCCTCCCTCTCTCCCTCCCCTCTCTCTCTCCGTTTCCGTGCGTCACAGCTAGGTCATGGCCGGACTCCAACAATGGCTCCGGTTTCTCGAGCCACGTGCACGTGCGCAAAGGCGCAAACACACACACACAGAGAGAGCGAGAGAGCGAGAGAGAGCGCGAGGCACCGGGAGCACACAAACACAGATCTGACAAATGATAGGGTGGCGAGGCGAGGCGAGCTAATAGTAGGCAGTGCGCCTGCCGACATGCCCGTGGGCCGCGGGTGTTAAATTGTATCCAATTACGGCGCATGCGACGATATGAGGGGAGAATAATAATTCTTCTTGCGTGACAGGGAGATTCGCTTATTTCCCGGGCTCTTCATATGGAGGAGGTGCGTTCAAACGTCTGTGGGAGAGCCTGTGGAGGTCTGGGCTTTTTCTGGAGGACATGCCAGCGCGTATTTCATTAATCAAAATCCAGTTAACCAGATTTGGAGACACGGCAGGGGCCAGCAGGGTCCGACCAATAATTAATATCCATTATTTAAGCAGCCCAGGTCTAAACGCACATACACACACACACACACACACACACACACTTCACACACACACTTTACAGGAGGCATGAGGGATTGCATCAACGTGAAAATGAAATAAACACGCCCAGTCTCAGCTTTGTTATGAAATGTCTCTCCTGCTCATTTATTTGATGGAGTGCACAGTCAAGTAAAACCAGCACCAGTGCCAAAAGAAGGGTAGGGGCACAGTGCAAGTCTGTGTGTGTGTGTGTGTGTGAGATACAGTGATGAGGCTCACTGTGAGAACTACAAACTAAAGTTGCACCGTGGTGTCATTGACGCCCAGCAGAAAAGTTCAACAGCTCCAAGGGTAACAAGGGTCAAGCGTCGGTTCATCAGTTCAACTGGCTGACAGCCGGCGGCTCGCACCGACAGTGATCGAACCGCCTAAATCTGGGCGGAGGGGAGGAAAACCAAAACGGGGGCTGCGTTTGAATATAAAGCGACTCTATTATCCTGCCAATCACACCTCAGCACACCGCGGCCCCTTCCAACGCCACCGACGGCGGCCATGAGATGATGAACCATCAGAGGCGGCTGCTGCTGCTGCTGCCGTTGCCGTGGGTGCCGTGTTATGTGTCATCTTTTTTTCCCCCGACCTGTTTTGACAGGCACCTTAGAGAAAGAGTGTGTGTGTGCGCATGCGTGTGTGTGTGTGTGTGTGTGTGTGTGGGAGCGATGTTTGACTGAAAACATGTTTTTTTTACATCATAAGGCATCGTACGCGTTGAATCGAGGTTGGGCTCGACTGTCACGTGAGAGAGCGAGCAGCATGTTTGAGGACCGACAGAAGCAGTTTTCCAGTCCGAGGCACGTACAAAAATAGAGTGTACACACTTACATATATACAGTAATACAATGATCTGATATAAATACAGTAAAATAAACAACAGTATTGCATAAAAATACAAAAACAACCTTTAAAAAGGTGCAAAACTGTAAAGAGTAATACTGTCTAACGAAGGAGGGACTCCCTGACTTCTTCGCCCTCCCTTTTCTCAGATAGAAAATTGTTCAGTACCCAGATCAATCTCGGCACGGATGGAGATGTTTTCATGTCAAACACACGGGGTGCTTTTGTAAAAAAAAAAAAAAGGCCTGCTTTCCACCTCGTCCCCTGCAGAGAAGTGAAAAGGTAATTGCTGCAAATGCTAAACTAACACCCTGTTATGATTGCCTTTCAGCTGCACTTTGGGTTTTTTTTATATTCCCCTTTCATTTATTTTTTTGTGGTATGCCCAAAAAAACTGCGCAGACTGCAGGAATCATGGAGGAAGGCGGCGGCGGCGGCGCAGGGAGGGAAATCGTTTTAAGACCTTTGGGATGCAGCAGATGCCTTTAACATTAGGAGGATCTTTAAGATCCGCTCTTTTCTTCCCTCCTTCCTCGTATGGCAGTATTGCAGGGAGCTGCAGCTCTGTTCAATATGTGTTGTGTGTGTGTGTGTGGTGACTTTAGGATATTAAATAGTAAAGGATGGGGATTAATAATGGAACCTGACAGCTCATCTCCGGCTTCTATCTGCCTGACTGTCCCCCCAATCTTCCCTCCATTCCCCTCCCTACCTCTTGTTCCTGCTCGGTTTCTAATCCGCTGCGTTTCTCCCTGGCTGTGACCCTCCTTCATTCTCCTTTTCCTCCAGCTCTTTGTGTCTCTCTCTCCCTCCTCTCTGTCTGTCTGCCTGCCTGTCTGTCTCTCTCTCAGGGCCCTCTGTCTTTCAGGGTCATGTCAGGAGAGTAGAAGAGCACGTTGGTGTCATCGTCGTCGTCGTCATCGCTGAGGTCGACCAGGTCAGCCTGTGTGTAGCGCACCGCCCCGGGGTGGTACTCTCCGATCCGGGTCCTGTCACACAGCCGCGACTGCAGAGCCAGCTAAAACACACACACACACACACACAGATTGAAATTAAGCCTCCGCCGCAGTCGCTGGTGTTCACAGCCCTGATAAATGTGAAAATGGAGGTGAGACAGGCTGCCGTTCATCGCGTGCATCGGTTCAGCCCACCAAGAAGTTGAGAAACTTCATGCTAATGTCCTCTAATATACAACGAGTGACAACCTTGATACAACCAATCGCCAGTGTTTGTCTGATTCCCTCGGGCACAGTTGTTTTCATTTTCTACTCCACTAAACTGCATAAAAGTACTTCGTACTGAATGAATGAACCGCCGCGTTCAGATGGCATCCCGACTCGATGTGGTAGAACTTTCAGGAACTAATGGGACTCGAATAAGAAAAATGAGTCGGAGCACGTCGCCCCAACACGAGCTACGCTGTCGCGCAGCGGTATAGTGGAAAAAGAACGACGTATGGAAATGACATGCTAAATGCTAAACACGCTCACGAGCCTCGGCGCGCTACTCTAAGTCGGCATCGACCCCATCACGAAAGTTTAGAAGTATAAACACACAAATTGCTGCTTCGTGCATGTTTATTTGTGTCTGACGTTACTGTTCTGAAACAATCAGGACATAAACTTTTTATTTCGCTGATTCGCGGATTGTTTTTGATACCGGCGCTCCCTCGCTCTCATTGACTGTCTATGTCGCTCAACCACCGCCCGCTCTCTCAAACAAAGTCAGACATTTCAGGCTGACTGTGTGAGTGTCTTTAATTTTTCATTTCAATTCTTAATTTACGCAGCAAAATCTAGACACGAAGAAGTTTAATGCAGTCTGTGTCCGACGGTTTGAGAGAGAGTGAGCAGTGGTTGAGAGACAATGATTGACGTCTCGGTGCAGCGGTGAAGGTGCAGCCGTCCGCCTGGTTACGGTAACATTTACACGCTTTGATTGAGTCGCCGCTTCACGCTCATTCAGGCGTCGGACGGCAGAAACGCCGGGGGGGAAAAATGAGCCGGTTTAGCGCGGATGCAGATCTTAGCGATGCTGAGACATGAGGCGGTTTGGGAGCAGCTTTTTCCTGCATGCACACAAAAAAAAAAGTGAAGGAGAGGTGAGCTCATTGCAGAGCCACAGGCGGTTCAGCTGTACGGCTAGAATGCAGATCAATATCAGGGAAGGAAAGAGTGGAAGAGAGGGGAAGGAGGCAGCGAGAGGGAGGGTTACACAGGTGGGAGTGAGATGCCGCACAAAAGGAGGACGGCAGAAATAATGCAAGAGAGATAAATTCCAGAGATGCTGTAACCGGGAACAGACACATACAGTACAGAGAGATACAGATAGAGAGGGAGAGGGGGAACTACGGCTAGATAAAACAAGAGATACGAGGCAGACGGCAGAGCGTTCACTGACAGAAATCAGCAGATCAGACAGCGACACGGTTTTAAAAATCTTTGTAGACGTGCAGCAGGTCCAGAACAGGACGGAAACTTTTGATTTTTGGTATCACGATTTGATAAACAGGAAAAAGGTGGAACTATTTTTAGGCTCTCCCCACACATTTCACTCATGTTTGTAGTCGGCTGAACTGCGGTATGAAACCGCTAACTTGTCTTAAAGAAGGTCACCGTCTGACAGAGCGGAGAAGCGAGTGTGGGAGTACGAAGCTCTCTTTTATTTGATAGAGTTTAGTGTGATAATTTTGTCGTCTGCCTGAATAAGAAAAATGAAAGTCACCACCGCTGGATTCAACGTTTTTGCAATTTTTAAAATCGCGTCAACAAAAGTCGGAGTGCTCGACTGTTTCCTTACGACGGCACTGGACCCGTTTGTGTCGGCAGTGAATGAAATATCTACGAGTTCGGGTACTTTGAGCTAAAACAGACGACATCAAGTAACATCTGTACACTAGACCAGGTCTCTTCCAACGTCTGACAGCTGGTGCAGTGCGTGTTGGTTATATATATTCACCTTTGTCTTGCAAAACTAGTTATTAAGTCATTAAATCCACGATGCTTCATTCAAGACGCCCTCACAGCAGCCATTTAGACATGAAACAGTAAACACAGGTGCCACCAACGATACGACGTTCAGGTCAAACACAGTCAGGGTGCTGCTGTGGTGCATCGTGGCCAAGCAGCAACCCAAGCCACAAACTGCAGTTCCTCAAACGTCCACCTTGAGGCTGGCTTGCAGAAGTGAGTCAGTCTCCATAAGTCCCCATGTTAGACAGTAGAAATAAACATGTTTACAGCCTGGTACAAAAAACAGTTTTGGTCTCTGTAGCTAATTTCCCCGTTCATGACAACTGTACTGAGGGTGAATTTATATACAACTCACCTGTTCACATTATATTAAGAGCGTGAACGCTTTGATTGACAGGTGGGTGTCGTTACAGGTGGCTTGTTTGAGCAACCAGGACGTCATTCGCTGTGTGTGACGTCACGGATACGCCGTCCAATCTTTATTCCGACTACGATGTTGGCTCACCGTAAAGTTTACTCTACCATCTCATGTAAGAAAGGCTGCTGCGTATTCTGTTACGCCTTTTACATTACAGCAACGCAGCGAGGAGAAACGCATCTACGTTATTAACTCGTAGAAAATAAGAATCCTGATTATGTAAATTGATTTTTCTCCCCTCCTCGACGACTCGACGCGATCATGGACTGTTGACTTCATCTTCCTGTACTGAGGGGATCCCTTAATGACAAGCGTGATGAGAGGGGACGGCAACTCGTATGAGCGGCGTATCAAGGCAGACTTGAAAATGTCTGAGCGAATGCATCGCAGAGACGGAAAGAACGAGAGCCAGCGAGTGAGCCAGAGGAGGCAGAGTTAGGGTGGTGGTGGTGGTGGGGGCGACTGGTACAAAGGATTTGTTGCGCTGAGGGAGGAACGTTTTGACGCTGTAACAATCCCCCTCCACCACCTCCTCCTCCTCCTCCTCCTCCTCCCCTCCAGCCCTCCTCCCCCCGCGTCAATCTCACACCTGATGTGTGGGGGCTGCTGGGAGTCGCATGCCAAGATGAATAACAACCGGCTGTTAGTCACGATAGAGCATGAACACACACGCCGCCTGTCTCTCTCTTTCGCTCGTCTCCCGTCTCACCTCGTCTCTCCGACGCACAAACAGCATTTTTATCTGCGATTTCCAAACACTCCTCTGTCTGTCTCTCTCTTTCTCCCGACTCACCACAGTGAAACATTGATATTTGGGTTGAAGGTCATACCACACATTCCACTCTTCCACACGGCGCTCATGACCCGTTATCAGCGTGTATGGTGATATCGAGTAGGTGACAATGTGTGTGTGTGTGTGTGTGTGTGAAGACTGTAGGGATTTTTTTTTGTCTTCGTGGTTCGATATCAGCTCTGACTCATACCCGCACATACTGTCAATGTTTGCAGATTGAGACAAATCTGCGGAGAACTGTATTGATCGCGGCGTTTATTGGAATGCGGCCGACGAGGTGCGACCCCGTCTCCAAAAAAAAAAGCACGAAGCGTCAAAAATGTCGTAGCGTCGTATTTCATGGACGAAAATAACTTCAAATGTAAAAAGAAACTGAGAAATTTTGTTTCATTTATAAAACCATACGTCCCATTTTGAACATGTTTGGAAAAGGTTTGGAAAAGGTTTGGACAGCGGTAACTAAAGGTTGCCAAAGTTGGTGGAACGTCTCACAGATAACGAGGTGACCTGGTCACACGTTTGCATAGTAACAGACACGCTGAAGAATCTGCAGATTTTACAGTTCATAATATCCTTACGGATGATCTCGCTCATCGCTGCAGCCGCTAGTAACAGCCGAGACTCGACCGTGCAAAGACAAACCGAGTTTAAACCAGATACAGAAACGAGCCAGAATCATGGACGCTAAAGAGCAGAGAGGCCATCCGGCTTGTTCTCAGTTCCAAAGCCAGCATCCGTGATGGTATGAGCGTGCATTAGTGCACATGGCATGAACATTTGTGATGGATCAATTAATGCTGAACGATTTATAGATTTTTGGATACGCCGCCAAGCAGACTACGTCTTTTTCAGACGAGACGAACCGCGTTCTGTGCTTCATCCAACAGCTCCGTCGTCCAAGAGTCTGCGCGCTAAAACTGACCTGCCTGCAGCCCAGGAACGACAAAAAGGAGACCCCGAACTGTGGAGCAGTGAGGAGAAGAGGTGATGAACAGAGCCGTAAACATGACACTGTCCAACTTTCTGTGAAATATGTCGCCAAAAACAATCAAAAAATTTAGAAATGTGGCTGTAAAAACGGTAAAAACGACACTTAAAGCTCAATTTGTTAGAGATAAAAAATAAAGTTTCCTCTTGCGTGAGCACCTTTTACAGATGGTGTCACTCAAATCTGGAAAGTTAAGCAGTCTAATTACATCCTCTCTTACTAGGAAGACAAGTCAAGGCATTAGTAGTTTCTAGTTATTTAATTGATCCATTAGAGGCTGACGAATTTAAACGGTTTGACCAACAGTCCAAGATTTAATTTCACTTTAGGAAAGTAAACCATCAACGCCGACATCAGGTTTTTTGGCATCGTCGCATTGACTTCCTTTAAAATCTGGCTGCCGCATCACAAAATTGTTTCCATCAGCGTTTGCCGCACATTGTCAACCAGACTCCGCTTGGCACAAAATTGTGTTCTGCTGAGAGCTTCACGAGGTTGTTAATCAATCTCAGTGACTCAACAAACTGCTACCAGGCGCTCAGATTGATGGTTTTCAAAATTAAATCCCTGCACTGTGATACAGCACCTCTCCGCTACGTGACTGTATTCTCCAGCTGCTCTGTTAATTGCGGTCAGAGAGCTGTTGATGTTGATGCTGCAGTTTCTTAATAGATCGTTTGGATTAAGTGGAATGAATACACACGAGTCATGTTGTGTAACGTCGCGCACGTCTCCGTCCGTCCTCCACGCGGCTTCAAACCCCACCAGGAGGATTTCAGGCGCGTTTGGCCGGCAGACTCTGGCACCTCGCTCAGATTTGGTGATTTCTTGTTGGTTTATGTGCTTCTGTAGTAAAATTGTTTCCCTTCAGGCTGTTTTTACGATCGGATGTTTGCACGGGGTGTTCTATCTTGAAAATTGGCCGGCTCAGCTCGAGCTGCTCTGTGCTGATTGACCCGGGATGCTCACAGCGTCTTCAAAAATAGGACAGCCGTGTATTCGGAGACACGCGCTTCTGGGACGCATCTGAAATGGACCGCAGCGCTTCTTGAAACACTGCCAACAGCGGTCGTGATTAGCTCTGCCGGTCACGGCGCACGCGGAACATGAAGCATCCGAGCTCGGCAGAATTTAGTCGTGACACCGTTCCACTGACTTCTTCTTCACAGTAAGCACACGCGTTGAAAGTAGTCCCAACAAACGCACCTAGAACAGCCACGATTAGCTTTGGCAGCCGTGGTGGAAATTGGCTGTAAGTAAGAATTGATCCACCGAGAACGCGCCGATCTTTTTGTCTGTTATCATTTTGTCACGTTGAGTAGATAAACCTCCCCAGGAGCCAATCTCAGTATCTGCAAGTCCATAATTGTCCACCTGGTTGCAGACAGACATAATTTATAGAGGCTTATAGAGCATAAAAGAGAGAATGATCAAATTTAGTACAACACCAGATCCCCCCAAAACAGTTTTGACAAAATAGATTTAGCAAATTGCAGAAAGGGAAAACCTGCAAATAAAAAATGATTTAGACGATTGCAGCGAGCTGAGTGCTTGTAAAACATTTGCCTCCAAATATATTCCTACAACCGACAACCTCACGCGAGCGCAGCCACGTACTCCACGACGTAACAAGAAAGTAAGGACTGCAGACAAAAATGATCACCTCGTGCTGAATGCCACCTCCGACCGGGTGGAGTTGCAGTTTACATGCGCGTCTGTTCAGACTCATAATAAATGTAGTGAAGACCTGAAAACGGCCGAGAAGTTACGTTAAACTGTGGCTCATTTTAGAGCTTCACTTACACGGAGACACGACATCTACCGTGCCCGTCCTCTGTTTGAGGATAGAGGAAGTCGTTTGCTGTGCAGGTTGTGAAGCACCTTGAGGCAATTATTTGATTTGTGCCAGTCATCCATCCACGTTCTTCCTCTTATCCAGGGTCGGACTGCAGAGCAGAGCTCCAGACGTCCTTCACCCCAGCAACACATTCCAGCTCCTCCTGGAGGATCCGGAGGCGTTCCAAGGCTAGATGGGCCACGTAGACCCTCCAGAGAGTTCTAGGTCTCCTCTCAGCTGCATCCAAAGAAAGGCGTCCAAGGGGTGCATCATAATCAGATGCACGGACTTCCTCAGCTAGCTCCTTTCGACATTCAGGAGCAGCAGCTCTCTAAGGCTGAGCAGCTCTGGGAGCGTTTCCCATAATTTGTGATACAGAGATATATTTATCGCGATTAGCATACAGTAATTACTGTATGAACTCTTGAGTCTCGTGAAGAGACATTTGACATTTGACCACCAAAATCTAAGCAGTTAAAGTCCCTCAAGGTGTCCCTGAATAGACAGACAACCTGAAAACATGATGCCTCCGGCCACGGCATAAAATACCACTCAGTCATTCAGTAACAGGCTTTTCATCCAAAGCATGCTGGGATATGCTTCAGAGTCGGACATCAGAGGTTTACAAAGCTCCTCTCAGACAAAGAATCTGCATCACCGCTGTCTGCACGTGCCTGCTACAGTATTTGTTGTGGGTCTCTACGGTGCCGATGTCGGTCAGTCAGTCAGTCAATCACTGAAACATCTCAGCAACCATCAAATGGATTGCTATGAGCTCGAATGACATTCACGTCTCCGGAGAATTAGTTCCTAATGATTCTGATTCTGTGGGTTTCACCTGCAGCGTCCTGAGGCTGCTTTCAGACAGGATCGGACCCTGCGGTGAAAACGCAGGAATTTCCATTCACTTGAGCGGCATTAGTTCGTTCTGGCTGCAATGCAGCGACCTGCAGCGGAGAAGCTGAGTCGGATCCAACTTTTGGAAAAAATGCAGCCCAGACTCTGAACTCAGACATCTCTACCTGCCGTGTTCAGGCTTTGTTTACTTCATGAACCGGCTCCTAAATCTGAGAGGCTGAAATTTATGCTGCAAAACAGAGAGACAGAAAGATCTGATGGTTCGAGAGACGGCTGGTCGAGAGACAGAGACGGCCTCCATAAAACGTGTTAGATTGTTTCACAGCGGTTACGTTCAGCACAAATAGAAGAGGTTAACTTTTCTGTTTTTTAGTGAAACATCCAGTTAACTGTGAATTATTTTATCCCAGAGGATGAAGCGCTGTGACTTTGGTGTCAGGTGTTCCTCTGACGAGTTTAACTAACTTTGCCGTTGCAGATTTTCATAGCACATTCATGCCACGATCTCGTGACGCGTGCGCAGTTACCTGCATGCCGGTTGGGCTCAGGAGGCTCCACCAATCTCTATCCAGGCCAAAGACGAAGGCGTTGGCCAAGCCGTGGAGCGGCGCTGACAGGACGTGCAACAGGGTGAGAGGGAAGGACGGATCCTGTGGGTAGAAGGCATTATGGAGCCTGTTGGGAAGAGAGAGAGAGAGAGAGAGAAAGAGAAGTGTTGAGTTCATCGATAAAAAAAAGTTGTAAATAAAGAGACAACCTGCGAGAGAGCTCCAGGGGTGAGTAATCGAAGGAGAAGTCAGCAACGGGGGGTGAAAGAAAAAAAAAAAAGAGGGAAAGACGGAGAGCGAGAGGTTGACAGACAGAGCAACAGAAAGAAGGAGAGGACAAGTGAGTGACAGAGTGAGGGACAGGGTGAGAACGAGAGGTAATGAGAGCGAGCGGCGGAGGCAGAAAAAGAGAGGGCGAGTGAGAGAGAGGGAAAAGGGGGGAGGGTGAAAGAGCGAGTGAGCTTTATATCAGCGTTTAAGAGCCCATTAGGCAGCGTGAGACGGCTGGGCTGACACATTCTTGGCTGCCGCTTCGACAGCACGCAGCACTTTACAAGGACAGGGAGAAGTGTAGCGCTCAACTCCCTTCCTCTCCTTCGTCTCTCCCGCCTCTCTCTCATCTCAGTTTCCTGCGTCTCCTGACCACAATTTCACCATCCCGTCATCTTCTTTTTCATTCCTCGCACGTTTTCCCCCTGCACGCCGCCGCCGCCGCCTCCTCCCCACCCCGCTCCTCTCTCTCGCTCTCTTTCTGCGATATCTCTCCCATTTCTTTGCATTCGGTTTCATCTGTCTGGATATCTCATTTTCATCTTGACTCATGAGGGTGATCCTCGATCCTCTTTTCTTTTCAATTCCCCTCCTCCCTCTGCGCCTCCCCGCTATCTCTCCGGGAGCCCGGGGCATGACTAGAAGGAGAACCTGATATTGTGTGGCGCGGCTGCAAACTAATGGCTGCCCCTGAGAATGACGCCGCTCAGCCATTAACCCTGGATTAACCCTGTATTAGCGCTGCTCGCCGGGTTAGCCCGCCGCTAATGTGTTTTATTGATCTATTAGCGAGAGAATCAAACCGTGCGCGGCTCACGGCGTTTTTTCCCGCGTGTGTGTTGTGTTCCTCGGGGTTGGGTGCACGGAGGGAACTAAGTGGCCGCGGTGGTTGACCTCAGGGGTCGGGATCATCCTCGAGCTTCTCATGCCCCGCGGGGGAAGGAGGATACACAAACCAAACATACGAGGGGCGACTGTTAGACACCGCAGTCGCTCATCTCTCCGGTTATTTTAAACACTAATGATCTTATTGAAATCTTCCGTAGCGGCGCTCTCGTTGTGTTAATCGCCTCACAACAGTGTCACGTCACTAAACTCATCCCCGAGAGTCTTGGTGACCAGCCAAGCTACCGGATCTCTACTTATACCCGACAGCATGCGGAGATATCTGTGCTGCTGCGCTAGTATTTCACAGAACATCATTACTTCATCGTTACTGTCTATTACAGTAACACGGGGGAAGAAATAAAGAGGAACCAATACCATAAAATTGAAAAACCACAGCGGATGCTTACAGTAAAGTTAGTCACAGACGTGGCGAGTAAAAATAACTCTTTCATAAGACGCGCTGTCACAGAAACGGTTTCATTATTATTTGAAGTCTTCAGTCTGTCAGTCCACGTTACTCAAACACGAGTCGATCGTGCATCTGTTGGGAACTTTTCTCCCAGCTGTGGTTTAACACGTACTGGGTTCACGAGTATTTACGTCATGAGGGCGGCGTGGCATTGACTCAAAACGGTGCTCACGGGACAGATTCATAGTTTTGATCTTGTGACGGGTTGTGTTGGATTTTCCCAGCCTCACCCTTTAACAGTTTATGGTGGTTAAAGAAGGTCAAATCACCTTTAACACATTTACCAACGCAGAATCTGAGAAATAAATAAATGAATTTATGAGGAACGTGGTCTTCATTTGAAGAAACGCTTCCGCTGAGATTAAAGACAAAACCCCACCGGGCACGTCTCCGTCACGTCTGAGGCTTCAAACCCCGTCAGAAGCGCTTTCAGCAGCACAGCGGAGACTTTGTTCACTTGGAGCTTTGAGACACGATTAGCTCTGGCGGCCGTGGCGCACACAGGACGCGACGCATCAGTGCGTAAGGCTACCAAACATTTACGCTTTAGCGTAATCGCACAAAATAACACGACGATGCTACGAACTCGATACGATGAACCACATTAGAAGATCTTGTTGAAAGTCACTTATTATTTAGGCTGCGTGACACGGTTGTATTTCAGGTGTTGGAACAAACGTTTGTCTTCATCATCAAAGTTTCCACTATTTTACCAGCAGTATTTACAGTGGCAGTAATTTTAGATTCTTCTAAGCAGCCACCTTTTACTTTGATGGCAGCTTCGCACACTCTTGGCGTTCTCTCAATCAGCTTCATGAGGTCGTTACCTGGATGGTTTTCAATTAAAAAGTGCGCCTTGTTAAACGTTAATTAGTGGAATTTCTTCCCTTTTTATGTGTTTGTCAGTTGTGTTGTTCAGAGATGGTGTTGGCGTACAGTAAATAACCCTATTGGACTACTGTGGTAATCCATATTATGACAAGAACTGCTCAACTGAGTAAAGAGGATCAACGGTCATCAATAATTAATCTGGAAAACTTTGCAGGTGCAGTAACAAAAAAAGGAAAGGAAGACCGAGAGTTACCTCTGCTGCAGAGGAGAAGTTCAGTCCACATAAATGCTTCACAGAGTTCAAGTAGCAGACACGTCTCAAAAACTGTTCAGAGGAGACTGTGTGAATCAGATCTTTGTGGTCGAAGTACTGCAAAGAAACCGCGACTGAGGGAGACCAAGAAGAAGAAGAAAGAAGAGAGCTTCTCGGGTAGAGAAACAGGAAAAGAACGGGCATTAGACCAGTGGAAATCTGAAGTTTGGTCTGATGAGTCCAGATTTGGGGTTTCTACATGTGTGGTTCCCACCGCAAAGCATCAAGGAGGATGTGTGATGGTGTGAAGATGCTTTGCTGGCAATTTATTCGAAATTCGAGCTACCATAGAAGCGACCTTTGTGCTTAGTGGGACCATCACTTGTTTTTCAACAGGACAAAGACTCCAAACACACGTAAGAGCCGAGGAGAGCCAACCAAGGAGGAGAATCATCCAACCTGAGATGGTTTGGGATGAGTTAGACCACAGAGTGAAGGCAAGTGCTCAGCATATATGGAAACTCCTTCAAGACTGTTGGAAAAGCATTCCATCACATAATCCCACATGTGGTCCTTCGTAGTTCTGAGGTCTTCAGAGTTAATCTACTGACGCGGAAAGCAACAAAAAACAAAGAATAAGCATTGATTGAGAAGGCGTGTCCACACTTTTGAGTGGCACGGACCTTTTGTCCGCGCCCCAACTGAAATCTCTCCAACATTTGAGTCATTTTCTCTCTCTGAAATAAACCACTGGGCGCTTGTAGTTGATTACATCGTTAAAACAGCGAAGTGGAACGACGCCGACTCGGCTTCCTCTGTTATGAATTAACCCGCGCGACGGTAACCGGAACCTGCTGACCGCTGACAATAATTGGTTGTTTGTACTTGGGGTTAGATATCATTATGGGAATAGACGAAGCATCAGAGCTTGTCTGAGGTATGAACGTACCGGACATGACTTGGTTTAGTTTATCTACCTCTAAATTACAGGTTAGAGCCGCCTTTACTTTGTCAAACTACGGGAGCACATCATTAAGATCTGATGGGTTCTCACTCTGCAGGTGAAAAGCACAGGAGATGATTACAGAGATTCATCCACAAATCTGGTTATAATCCTCTCTTATCCTCTTTTGCAGCACGGGGTTGCAAGGTTTATTTTCTGGTAATCTGTCTCCATTTAACTTCAAACCACCGTCTGAAAAGTTGTGACAGGGAAAAGAAACCGCAGGACGAGGTTGGCCAGAAGTTGGAGAGAGACCCAACCAACGCGTGACGAGAACCTACCTGTTGTAAGTCAGTCTAAGTAAAGGTGTCAACTAAATGCAGCTTAAAATAAAACCAACAGTGCGGCTAGTGGAGCGTAGAGTGCCGCGTCCTGGCTCTTGTCGGAGCGAGGACCATTTCAGAGCGACGCTGCCTATTTTCTGGGTTAGCCTACCGCTGTATCTCCAAGGACCAGACCAGCTGCTGCTCACATTCATTTCACTTCCCATTAAAGGTGAAATAAATCAGGAGTCCCCACACAACCTCCTTAGAGACGCAGGAAACACACACACACACACACACGCGTGTGCGCGCGCACGGAGAAAGTCAAACACATGCGTACATGTATAAACACACACATCACCCGTCCGTACGTCGAGGCGTGTACGTACAGTATAACCCAGGTCATATGCATCGAGGATGTAAGGTCGAGAGGAAATGCAGTGGATGTGCGCGTGTGTGTGTGTTTGCCTGTGTGTGTGTGTGTGTGTGTGTGTTTCTCTGACAGCGCAGCGGTGAGAGTGAGTGGGTCTGTGTGAAGGGGGGCTATTTCTGGCGTCTCATTTTTTTTTCCTGCTGCCGCAAAGAAATGCGATCGGCGTCCGGGAAACGAGAGCTGGCAGCAAGCAATCATCTGCCTGCCACACACACACACACACACACACTCACACACACACACACACACACACACGGCACCTCGCAGTGCCGAGCAACACGCGCCATGGCAACGGAACAGCCGCAATTAGAGGCGAAGAGCCTTTCCCCTCCATCGAGGGAGAGACGGAGAGCGAAATGAAAGGAAGAAAGAAAGTGCAGGCGAGAGAGAGAGAGAGAAAGAGAGAGAGAGAGACAGGAAAGAGGAGGAGGAGGAGGGGGGGGGGGTGACGGGTGAGGGAGGGTGGGGGAGGGTGGAGAGAAACAAGCACAGCACAGGAAGGAGAGAGGGAGAGTTGAAGAGGAAAGGAGAACACGATAAAGAGGTGAGAATGTGCAAGAGTGAGGCTGTGAAGGGGAACGAGGGCCGAGAGCGATGGAGGAGGAAGGAGGAGGAGGAGGAGGAGGAGGAGAGAGGAGGGAAAAGCAGAGGAGGCAGAGCGAGGAATAGGAGGAGAAGGAGAAGGAGGTGGAGGAGAGATATCCAAAAAGACAGATTGCAAGACATGAGCGAGACAAACAAAAGAGATTACGTGCGAGAGAAACCAAGATAAGACGTGAGGGGGGGGGGGGAGGTTAGATAGAGAGAGAAGGGAGCGATGGAGAGACGGGTGGAGGCGTGCAGAGGAGGAGGTGGTGGAGGAGAAGGGGGGCAGGCTGTTTCTCCTGTGTGAGCCAGGCTAATGAAAGATGAATGAGGGAGGCAGTGGTGGGAAGGAGAGTGTGGCTGCGGGCGATGCCTGGCTGAGCTGCTGCTGCTGCTGCGTGTGTGTGTGTGTTTGTCAGGCGTTTGTGTGTGTGTGTGTGTGTGTGTGTGTGCGCGGCGTAGCCGAGCCGAGCCTCACAGTTGGCTGACTGGTGTTGGACAACAGGGATGATATTGTGCATACTGTATGACTCAGACGCGAGCGGTCGACAACAATAAACACGCACACACGCGCAGATTTGTGCAGCTTTGGGTGGAAAAAGTCCGCTGCCACCTGTAAACACGCAGTCGATCATTAGCACCCGCGCGGCGTCTCCGCGCCTCGCTCACTTATTCAGACCTTCCATCTATCATGCTGTCAGTCACTCTTTGAACCCGTCTCTCTCTCCCTCCAGATTCTCTGCAAAATCCTTCATCTGCTGCCTCTCCCTGCCTCTCTCTTCCAATATCCGACCCTGCCAGTCTACACCACTTTCCAGCCATCAATTTCCCCACCTCCCTCCATCAGAGTTCACCTCTTTGTCCGCCTCTAATTGTTGTGCTGAACATCCTCAGAGCTGTTACAGTAACAGCTCGGACGAGAACTCCTTTCCCCAAGAGTGGAGGACGACCAGACAGAGAAGTCATCCTGACCCTGATCGCACTTCCTCCCCCCCTCTCTCTCTCTCTCTCTCTCTCTCTCTCTCCGACTGACTGCCTGACTTCTTTTTTTTCCCTTCCCCCCCAGACGAATCACATGCTTCACAGTGCCAAAACAAAGTCGTAGCACTGCCCGTGGTGCCGCCGCCGCCGCTGACGGCCAATCTGAACTTTTCTCTAACTAAAAAAAAAAAAGGCGTAATTCTGCCAAAGCGATGACTCCGCGTAAGGTCAGGATGTGATTCACAACTTTCCTTTTCAACCGCTCGGCTAAATTATTGAAGCCAAGGAGATGTTGTGATAAATATATATCCTCATGTTTGAGAATAAACTGTAGGTGGATCTCGCTGTGCAGTTTACCTCAGATAGCTTTTAGGCATTTCACATTTTTAGTCATTTAGCTGCTGCTCTTATCCAAAGTGACTTACAAGGAGCAGTTTGGGATTCGGTATCTTTCCCAAGGACGCTTTGACATGCAGACCGGAGGAGCCGGGGATCAAACCACTGATCGCCTGATTAGCGCACGACCCGCTATACCTCCTGAGCCGCAGCCGTCCCCGTTCAGCCTCATTAACGCTCCACTAAAATGACAGAAAGTGAAACATTTCTCACCAAAAGACGCGAGGAAACGAGAGCTCGTTAAAGAATTATGCTTCACGAGCAAGCGGAAACCTGAAGCCAAAAAAACTGCAGTTCCTCAAACGTCCACTTGAGGCTGGCTGCAGAAGTGAGTCAGTCTCCATAAGTCCCCATGTTAGACAGCAGAAATAAACATGTTTACAGCCTGGTACAAAAAACAGTTTTGGTCTCTGTAGCTAATTTCCCCGTTCATGATAACTGTACTGAGGGTGAATTTATATACAACTCACCTGTTCACATTATATTAAGGCTTAAAGTTATGCAGGATTAAGAGCGTGGACGCTTTGATTGACAGGTTACAGATGGCTCGTTTGAGCGATGATTGATTTTTAGATTCGCCGGGAGGCGGCAGAGGCGCGGTGGCCAACATGGCCACGCAGCCACAGATTTTGAGATTTCTTCAAATTCAATCAGGTGATCAGATCTTTGCCGCTCTGACGCTCAACAATGTGAAGCGACAAACTTAGAAATGCGTTCCTCTTTGAAAACCTGACCTGCGGTTCAAAAGGCTCTGTTGGTTGTTCACGCGTCTGTTGTGCATGCATGTTGGCCTTCAGGGCAGCAAAGACAGGCCTCTCATTGTTCACTGACAACATGTGATCATCCACTCGAATGTGCACGGGCTCTTTTGCTCGTGTGAAGTATCAGCAGGAAAACGCTGAACTGTGGACGATCGACTCTGAGAGGGTCAACATGAGGATAACTGTCACAGTTCAGGGTATGACTCCCATTATGCTCACACATCTTCCTGGCCAGCGCCACGCTAAATATTTCTGGTATCGGGCTGAAACACGTAAACATGTGAGTGCATGCACACCTGCACGAGTGCACACGCACACACACATTCACCAACAGACAAAGAGGCACACACAGACCCGGGGGACCGAGGCGGCTAACGTTCACCAACAGAATAAAACCCAAACAAAGAGACATCCTGTTTCCTGGAACACAACACCACTCAACCCTCTGCGCTGGGAGCAGCCAGTAAACACACACACACGCACACACACACACACACACACACACGGGAGAAAAATCTGTTCATTTGACATCGCCACGCATGTGTTTCCGTGCTGCCTGATTCGTGTACCGGCGTGTTTTTCTGTGCGTCCAGCGATGCCACTGGCTGTGCCTTCAAACGTCGGTGCACGTGAGTTTATCCTCGCGAGCGGCTGTGGCTAGAAGTGTGTGTGTGTGTGTGTGTGTGTGGTGTGTGTGTGAGAGACGGAGAGGAGGGAGGGAGAGCAGATGATAGAGTAGGCTTTAGCGATTCCCTGGAGTGTGAGGCAGCGTTTACGGCACTCTCAGAGCAGCCAGAGTGATGAATATTTAAAGACGTGCCTGAAAGAGCACGAGGGAGGGGGGAGCGGGATTTGTGCGTGCGTCCGAGCGTCTGTGTGTGTGTGTGTGTGTGTTTGCATGCGCCTGCGAACGTGTGCACACGCTAAGTGTGTGTGTGCGGTAGGTTACCTAGTATCTCCTTTAGCATTTGTGTGTGCATGCACATATGCACATATACATGCATGTGTGTGTGTGTAGTTTGTGTCTACGTATTTGTGTTGTTTGTGTGTGTGTGTGAAATGTTTAAATCCTGATTTACATGCACGTGAATAGATCTATACTTTTGCGTGTATGTACGTCCAGCACAAGATTAAATCCAGAGCCTCGGTGTGTGTGTGTGTGTGTGTGTGTGTCAGCGTGTGTGTGTGTGTGTGTCCAGCCTCGACGCGGGTGCCTGCCCCTGTGTGTGTTTGCACTTCACACAGCCCTGTAGGCCAGCTCTCTGTCTCGCTAAATGGGGATGAATAGCAGAGCGTCGCTGCTGCTCAACGGGAGACGAATGGCTACAGGGCTCGCCGTCTCCAGTTACACACCGATCACTGCCTGAGACGCAAAAGCAAGCACACACAAGCAAACACACACACACACCACACACGGTAGGCATGGTCATATATCCGCCCAAATATTATCTAGGCCACACAGCCACATGTGGCTGAAGCTATCGCGCAGGCGATCAGGGCGTTCAAAGAGCGTGACACACGACACACCGCAGACATCTTTGATTGATTCTCTAAAGATTTTTTTATCATCTGTGTGCAAATAAGAGACAGAAAACGTCTAAATAATGAGAGCAGCAGACCCGATGATGTGTTTTCTAAATGTGGCGATTATACTGAAAATCAACCAATCCTAACGGAGCCCAGGCGAGCAAACCAGGAGTTTTGGGATCAATCAACAACAGTATGAAAGAACTGACTGAGCGTGAGTGACGTCACACACGGGTTTCATACTGGATGTACGGCCTCTTCCGCCTCCAGGCTAATCTAAAAGTCGGCAAAGACGTGGATCACCAGCGGACCTGGGGCAGGCTGAACGACGCCTAGGCGCTCTAATAACGGCACTTCAATCATAATTATGCGTTTAAGCCTTAAAGGTCCAGCGTGTAAGATTTAAGGAGTGTTTATTTATTAGTGTGTTTTCATTAGTGTATAATCACCTGAAAATAAGAATCATTGTGTGTTTGTTGTCTTATAATGAGCTCTGTCAGAGCAGGTCCTCTTCCATTTTTCTAGCCCAGAGCAGACAAACTAAACGCTGATCTAGACACGGACGTTTGCTTTTTAGGTGAATTTGGCAGCATTAGTTCTTGTAGTTCTTCCTACATGCCTGGACGGAGAGGGTGAGGCGTGAGAGAGAGTATTCATTTGGTTGCAACCTGCAGCTTCACCGCTAGGTGCCACTAAAATCCTACACACTGGACCTTTAATCTGTTCTGTAAACATTTATGGTTCAATAGGTGAATTCAAATTCAACAAAATTCAAAATCTGTGACGCCATCTTGGCCGTCTGCCTCTTCCGCCTCCCAGCTAATCTAAAAATCGCCAAAGACGTGGATCTTCAGCGGACCTGAGGCGGGCTGAATAACACCTGGTTGCTCAAAGAGCCATCTGTAACGACACCCACCTGTCAATCAAAGCGTCCACGCTCTGAATCCTGCATAACTTTAAGCCTTAATATAATGTGAACAGGTGAGTTGTATATAAATTCACCCTCAGTACAGTTGTCATGAACGGGGAAATTAGCTACAGAGACCAAAACTGTTTTTTGTACCAGGCTGTAAACATGTTTATTTCTGCTGTCTAACATGGGGACTTATGGAGACTGACTCACTTTTGCAGCCAGCCTCAAGTGGACGTTTGAGGAACTGCAGTTTTTTTGGCTTCACCTCACAGACACGGAGGTTTCCGCTTGCTCGTGAAGCACAATTCTTTAATGAGCTCTCGTTTCCTCGCGTCTTTTGGTGAGAAATGTTTCACTTTCTGTCATTTTAGTGGAGCGTTAATGAGGCTGAACAGGGGACGGCTGCGGCTCAGGAGGTATAGCGGGTCGTCCTCTAATCAGTGGTTTGATCCCCGGCTCCTCCGGTCTGCATGTCAAAGCGTCCTTGGGAAAGATACCGAATCCCAAACTGCTCCTTGTAAGTCACTTTGGATAAGAGCAGCAGCTAAATGACTAAAAATGTGAAATGCCTAAAACCAAAACTGACCAAAACTAGTTTTTTGTACCAGGCTGTAAACATGTTTATTTCTGCTGTCTAACATGGGGACTTATGGAGACTGACTCACTTCTGGAGCCAGCCTCAAGGTGGACGTTTGAGGAACTGCAGTTTTTTGGCACGTCTGCTTTGGCTTCACTTCACAGCCACGGAGGTCGGCGCTTGATCAGAGATCAAAGTAACACAAAAAAGGAGGGGAAGTGACATACCTGCAAAATATGTCGACTTATTTTAGTAAACAGGCCACCGCTGCCACTCTCGCACGGAAAATTGAACGCGAAAGCGAGAGATACGTTTAAAAAAAGGCTTGCGGACAAATAAAGATGAGAGTTGGAGCCTTGCATACTGCCTTCTGCATCTGAGGAGCTCACTTGTACAAGTAAACAAAATACACCACAGAAGATATTAGGGTATACAGTACAAACCACACACACACACACACACACACACACCGGGCCTACACACTCTCACACACAAACACACATCCCCGCTCGCTTGAATGCGAGATATTTTCCGAGAGGCGTCGGGGAGGCAGGAACGGAAGGAACGGAGAGTAGAAAGGAAAGAGAAAGCAGGGAGTGTGAGAGAGAGAGAAAGAGCGCATCCTGGGATGCAGAATGCCAAATACAGTGAGATAAGAGTTAATGTATCCCCCCCTAACTCCCCCCTTCTTCTTCATCCCTCCCGTTTGGCTCTCTCTTTCTTCCTCCCTACATCCCTCCCTCCCTCCTTCCCTCCCTCCCTCCTCCGCCTCCTCCCCGTTTGCTTTGAGGGATGAATAATAACTGCTGCTCTGAGATTTCCTCCCTCGTTTTTCAAAGCACAGAACGGAGATGGGGAAGGTCTGCCTGGCCCGGAGTTTTGCGTGAGTGTGTGCGGCGGGCGGGTGTGCGCGCACAACACACACACACACACACACACACACACAAAAAGCGCAGACACACACACAAACTGAAACACGCACACACGCACCATCACCGTCTTGTTCTCGCTGCTTGCCTGAAGCAGGGAAATCAGATCTCCTCCAGAGAAAGGCGGCGGCGGTAGCGGCGGCGGGGAGGAGGTGGAGGTGGTGGTGGTGAGGGGGGAAGCTTAGGCGCTGTAGGGAGCCCTTACAAAAAAATCCCCTGCACGCACGTATAGGCCTATACACACCGCAAAACCCACACGCAGCATCGGGGGAAACTAAGAATAACTAGGAGGATGCACGCCGCCTCCTGGAGCGACAGGGTGAACTCAAGGTTACAGACACATCACCGGTTCACGAGCCCCTGTTGCCAGGGCCAATCCATCCCCGCTGCAGGACACGTAACCCCCTGACTGCTCGAAGGCAACTAGCGCTGGAGGTTCAAGCTTCTAGACAAAGCCTTAAAGAGGAATACGGGTGCCGATTTCTCCCCGCTAAGTGTCAGAAAGGGGGGAAAGAGAGGGAGGAGGAGGAGGAGGAGGAGGAGGAGGGGAGCAAAAAAGCAGCCTGTCCAGGAGGAGCACTCGCACATCAAGCTGCGACGCGCCGCCACAGAAATCGGCAGCTAGGTTTCCGAGGAGAGGGCTTATTTATGCAAACAGGCGTACAAGCGCGCACAGTAGGAATCTAGACAAGCCTTGTAAACAAACACACACCCACACCATAAAGCACACAGGGGAGGCGATGTGAGAAGCAGACTGTGAAAACTCTCGTCGTGCCCGGGCCGTGTGCGCACACACGCAAACACACACACACACACACACACAACAACCAACATTCACGCAAAGAGCCGAGAGAGAAAGAGTGAAGTGGCAGAGAGGGAGGGAAAAGAAGGACAAAGAGGGAGAGGAGGAGGAGGAGGAGGAGGAGGGATAAGTGCGAAGGTGTGAGTGTCTGGTGCTACTTTTGTGTTGCCAAATGAGGGCAAGTGAATGAGTGAGAGAAAGAGAGAGAGAGCGGCGTGGTAAAATGATGTATAATGACTCGTCCATGCGTGTGTGTGCGAGCGCGAGCGAGCGAGCGAGCGAGCGAGGAAAAAGTCGGAGCGCTTTCCCATTTCAATTCGCAACAGCTGGTGTCGAATTAACACATTTACCAGTGTGCATTTGGAACAGATTAAAATTGCGTGTGGCGTGTGACTGTCTGCGTGTGTGCGTGTTTATATGTGTGTGTTTATGTGTGTGTGTGTGTGGCTAGTAGATGATGAGGGGCCAAAAACAAGAGTGTGTTTGTGCGTGGGAGTGTCTGTGTACTAACGCAATGGATCAGGGGGGAGAAAGAGAGAGAGAGAGAGAGAGAGAGAGAGAGAGAGAGAGGGAGGGGGGGGTGCAGATTGAGTGAGCGAGAGAGGGAAGGGGTGAGACAGGGAGAGAGGGGGTGAGACAGGGAGAGGAAGGAGAGAGAGAGACAGAGAGAGAGAGCGCTCTACCCGACGGCTTTAGCTGCTGCCCTGGGCCGTCTCTCTAAGCCCTGTTTAGGAGGCTTTGGAGCTCAGATAGAAATAATCCCCCACTCAGACACACACACACGTGCACACACAACCTAGAAATGCGCACACACACATACACACACACACGTACACAAACACATGGAAATGCTCACAGGCACACACACACACACACGCGCACTCGAGTCGAGGCGGACAAACAAGCGCGCACGCACATCGTAGCACGCACACGGGGCAACAAGCAGCGACAGCACATTCGCCTTGACACGAAACCAACCACCCGCCTACACACACACACACACACACACACACACACACACACACACACACACACAGAGGAAAACACACACTAATGCTGTCTGCCGTGCGCTGCTTCCGCACGGCAGAGCACAGCGACATCGGCACGGCACCGTGACAAACACTTTACACACTCCAGCACTCGGCAGCGGAGGAGGAGGGAGGGAAGGAAGGAGGGAAGAGATGGAGAAAGAGGGGAGGAGGAGAAGGAGGATATGAGCCGGGGGGGTGAGTGAGGAGGGGAGGGGAAGTGGAGGGGAGGGGAGGCTAACAAATTAATAGGAGCCGGAGATATACACAGCCAGCGCTGCTGCTGCTGCTCGTGGTGGGGGAGGAGGAGGAGGAGGTGGAGGACGACGACGAGAGAGCAATTCATTCCCGTTTTCTCCTCGTTCGCTCTCTGGAGAAAGGCAGAGCGGAGCTGAGCGAGAGAGCGTGTTTGCTCAAAAGAGAGAGAGAGAGAGAGAGAAGGCTTTGTGTGGCAGAGGAGAGGAAAAGTGATGGAGGTGGAGGAGGAGGTGGTGGTGGTGGTGGGGAAATGACATAAAAACACAGGAGGAGACAGACAAGTGTGGAAAAGAGGAAGAGAAAGTGACATTAAGGGAGGGAAGGAAATAAGGAAGGGAGGGAGGGTGGTTTGGGGTTAGCACAGGACGCCGTTTGTCATCTTCATCAGCCGACAGTCGGGACACGGGAGGGAGGAGGAGGAGTGGATGGAGAGGTGGGATGGAGGAGGAGGAGGAGGAGAGGGGGGGGTGGGCGGTGTTTAAGCGGAGCCTTTGAGAGACGTTGACCCTGTAATTGACCTGTGTCTCCGCCTACATCGCCGTGGCGACAAGCAGAGCCGCCGCAGCTAATCACTTAGTAACCCTGACCTGTCAATCACACCGGTTCTGCCGCGAACGATGGGGGAGGGAGGGAGGAAGCGGGGAGAGAGAGAGAGAGGGGAGGAGGGGGAGGCGGCAGCAAATGAAAGAAGAGGAGAGAGAGAGAGAGAGAGAGAGAGAGAGAGAGAGAGAGAGAGAGAGAGAGAGAGAGAGAGAGAGAGAGAGAGAGAGAGAGAGAGAGAGAGAGAGAGAGAGAGAGAGAGAGAGAGAATAGTAATAACAGCACCGGGGTTATCATTTACTGGACCACCCGCCTCCTCCCACCAACCCTCAGCCGGCGAAGCCCTGGTTTTAAAAAAGCCAATAAAATGCTCTGTGCCTTCGACACACACACACACACACACACACACACACACACACACACACACAATCTGCTTTAGTGTTCGTGCTACGCGGCGAGCGAAGCTTTCTGAGAGTTCAGATAAGAGAGAGCACGAGAGGAGGACGGGAAAGGCAGAGAGGAGGGAGGGTGACGGGTTGAGAGGAGATAAGATAGCAGAGTGAAGCCAACATGCAAATAAAACAACGGAGTACAGAGTTTATGTGGCGCACAGGTGTGTGTGTGTGTGTGTGTGTTACCTGTTGATGAGGGGGAAGATAGACACCAGCAGGTAAACGGAGGGATACCACTTCAGCGGCTTGATCTCCTCCGCCAAGGAAACCTGGAGGAGAGAAAACTGACGTTTGACGAGGAGAAACTGAACGCTTTTTATCTCACACACACACCACACACACACACACACACACACTCTCCAGTGTCTTAACTGGAAGATCAGTGCACCGAGGCAAACAACAAAGGCCAATTAAAACCTAATAAAATATTAACCTGCTGATAATATCCACACGGTTATGAGAGGAGGGGGGAGAAGAAACGGGGATGATTCCAATTAAACTGGAAGCCAATACTTTGTGAACGGGATGAATTCAATATCTATATAAACAGGCAGGCAGGCGAGGCGGGCGGGCGGGCGGGCAGGAAGACGCGGCAGCAGCTAAAATTCGAGGAGGTGGTGGTGGTGGTGGTGGAGGGGGGAGACAGAGCGAGCCTGGCTGCTGCTGCTGCTGCTGGAGAGCTTTTACAAGCCGTTATCTAATTCCCGGGAGAGGAGGACTCTCGCGTCCGGAAGAGGCTGAGCAGCGCAGCCCCTGGATCGATTTTCTGCGCGGTGCTGCCCCCTCCCTTCCACTTCCACCTCCCCGAGGCTAGGCCTCTCTCTCTCTCTCTCTCAGTCCCTCTCTCACACACACACACACACACACACACACAGTCTGAGCCAGGAGGCAGAGCCCACGAGCTCCGGTCTCTACCCCCACATGCTGGAAATTAATTACTCACAAGAAAGACCCCGAGGCGTGCAAGCTCTAACGCAGGCATTTTAAACAATTCAAATGAAAATCACGAATGCTGCACCCCCCCAGGTGGCATTTTATCTTACGTGAGTGTGTGTGTGTGTGTGTGCACGTGGACTAGTGCATGGAAGAGCCAGGTTTCTACCGCGGTAACGTACGCCCGGTTGTACGCGAACAACCGTCCGGAGGCTGGCCGTGTTTCCACATCAGTCTCCCAACAGCTCAGCCCTATTAATGTCTATCACGATGGGACGCTCTGACATCACCGGCCATGTCAAGCTCTGCTTATTGTCATCTGAAGTGCGTGCGAGCGTACTGGAAGGCATGACGCATTGGGAGAGAGGGAAAAGGGCAAGCCGGCAGCAGCCTGGAGGATGCTACGTGGAAGAGGGAGATTTTTTCTTTCGTCAGGGCGGAAAAAAAAGTTCCAGAAATCGAGTTTAAAAGAATCCACGGAGCGAGTGATCTCAGATAAAATTTAGGTGAGGTGTAGAGACAGGCATTTGAGGAATTTCAGCACGCGAGAGAGAGAGAGAGAGAGAGAGAGAGAAAGAGAGAGAGAGAGAGAGAGAGAGAGAGAGACAGGATGTGGAACAGTGGAGGAGGAGGGCGGCTTGAAGAGCCTCGTGTTTTTAATCACAGTCCTCCCGTGTCAGAGGCCCCAGCGCCGGCTCGGGAAGCAGAGAGAGAGAGAAAGAGAGAGAGAGAGAGGAGGGGGGGGTGAAACCGTAATTATGTGCGGCGGGCTGCGCAGCGGTCCCGACGTTAATGACGCACGCTAGATTACAGACGTTTATCGGGAGCGACCCGTCCCCCTTTCACCACCCACTGCACTCAGAGCGAGAGGAAAAAAATACTCGGCATCAGTTTCCCCCGAAGGCACTCGAACATCAGATTCAAGGACTTTTCAAAAAAGAGCTTTTTTTTTTTTTTTTCAAGGACTAAAATTGCAATAAAATTTCACAAAGAAAGTTTTTCCATGAGATATTTTTCACCGTCGTAATTATCGACATCTGCTGCAGTATTAGCACAAACGCCGCGAGGGTTTTCCTCCTGATGCAACGTGTCGACAGAAGTCTGACGAAGAAGAAGCTAAGCAAACACAACCGGCTGAGGAAGATCGCGTGAAAGCTCTAGTTTCTACACAAGCTGGATGTCTGCTTGCACATTGCAATATTTGTCTTTTTTATGCTTTAGTTCGTCTCGTTTGCTCGTAACTCTAACTTAAATATAATGTGTGCAACTGCTGTCTACAGCGGTATATATATACTGCGATGTTCAGTCCAGTCCAGGTGTAGGTGAGTAGAATTTAGCGCCATCTAGTGGTGAAGTTTCAGATCGCAAACCGACTGAATAACCACATCGAGCTAGCATTTGGTTTGTCCCTTCTGGGCTGCCGTAGAAACAACGTGGCGGACTCCGTGGAGGAGAACCGGCTCCCTGTGTAGAAATACAGGCACATGCCACTCGCGTTCAAACCTACGGACAATTTAGAGTCACCAAATAACCTGTTAAGTAACCGGAGAGAACCCACACAGACACAGGGAGCGTGCAACATAAACATTTCTTATTTTCAGGTGATAATAAACTAATGAAATCATAGTGATGAATATTAATTTCCATTTCTGTCAGTGGAGCTTTGATACTTTGACTTCCTACTGTGCCCCTTTAAGTCAATAATCAAAGATTTTCAGGAAGAGCTGAGACACATCCTGAGGTAACGCTGACGGCTTAAAGCAACACATTATGTGTCAGCCGGAGAGCGGCTCCAGACGAAAGAAGCTGTGTGTTTAGTCGAAGCCACGAGTCTCGCCTGAGAGCCCTTGAAAGACAAACCCAACCATCCTTGCAGCTTATTCACAGTGAGGACGTTTCGTCGGGGATGTTGATGGCGACGCGTAAAAGTGAAATTCGGCAATGATGCACAGCTCACCTACACACGATCGCCGGGCGAACGCGCGTGGATACAGACGCACAAGCAGACACTTCACATTGTGACTCAAGGCGAAGCTTGTGTGGATCAGTAAACAAACACCCTGGGAAGATAACGAACAAGCAGCTCGCTGTTTGCTCAGCCAGCTTTGTTGCTACCCGACGGGACTGAGCTGCTGTGTGTGCAGTTGTGCAAATGTGTTTAAAGGTGTGTGTGTCTGTGTGTGTGTGTGTGTGCGTGGTCTGACTCAAACACCCTCTTTTGAATATCCTCTTGCTGACCTGCGTTGCTGCAAGACCTTGTGGTAGCGTGTGTGTGTGTGTGTGTACGCTCGTGCCTGACCACAAACAAATTGCCCTAGACACACACAAGCATGTGACTGACGGCCCTGATAACTGCCAACACTAGTTATGCACGTCATCACTCCACACGCACGCACACACACACACACACACACACACACAGACATCGAGGAGAGGGGGATGGGTGGCAGGCTGAGTCAGAAAGAGAAGAAAAAAGAAGATCGGCGAACGAAGGAGACTACATGTGTGAGCATGTGAGGGGCGTGCGTGTGTGTGTGTGTGTGTGTGTGTGTGTGTGTGTGTGTGTGTGTGTGTGTGTGTGTTTGCGTGTGACGGATCACATGTGAGGCGCAGAGGGAGGGAGATGTGGCGTCGTGAATGGAAATCACCGGAGCCGGCGGTCTTCAGACACACAGCAGGAATCGCTTTCTCTAGTTTACACCTGCTGCTACACACACACACACACACACACACACACACACACGCACACACATACACGCACACACACACACACACACACACACACACACACACACACACACACACACACACACACACAGAACGAACCGGAGCTCGCTGGCTTGGCAAGCACAATCGGGGAGGCTGTTGTTGTTGTTTTAAAGCATTGCAGCGCGTGCATAAACTCTCATAAATATTCATGTCCATGAACCTGGCTTGCTGCTTTATTCATGCTGGGTATGAGTACAAGAGTGAAAGAGACAGAGGGACGGAAGGAGTGAGGAGGAGAGGAGAGGAAGAAAGAGAGAGAGGGAGAGAGAGAGGGGGGTAAACAGATGGAAACGAGGAGAGCGCCTCGAAAAGAGAAGAGAAATACGAGGAAACGGAGAGTGTGATAAAAACCACTGCTGACTTATTTACACTCTGTGCTACACATAGCAATTAGCCCGCATGAACAGTGTGTGTGTGTGTGTGTGTGTGTGTGTGTGTGTGTGTTGCTGCCACATATTCATGCAAACACACGTCAATGGTGAAGGTTACGCAAGTTCAGTGTGCAGTAATTACAACTGCCACTTAGGGGCAGCATCTACATAACCTTAACCTCTAACCTGCCCTCCACACCTTCCTCGCCCTGCAGGGTGGAGGAGGTGCAACAACAGAGCAGAGGAGGAGGAGGAGGAGGAGGAGGAGGAGCGGCGATACCGATCACGTCGGTGCAGTGCACGGTGTGGGCAAGGTGAAGATCAGCGCGCTGTAGCGTCCGCAGGAGTCAGCAGGCCGGATGAACCGGCGCATCGAGAGGCTTTTAAAAGAGTCTGAGAGATGAAACACTTCCCGCTTTACAAGATATCCATTATTCAATCCAAAGGGCTTCTCCAGCAATTTAGCGCTGCACTTCCATGAAAGTTATGAGACTCACGAGAGACACATTTTAAAACGAATGTTTTAAATCAAAGCAGCTTAGAGATCCTGACTTTTATGCAAAATATCCCCAGCGGGCGCGTCGCAGCCACGACGCTGTTTTGGTCCGTTCTACACGCAGATTCAAACCTCACCGGGAGAGTCTCAGCAGACTTTGCTAACTGGCTCAGATTTGATCATTTTTTCCTTCCTTTATTTATTTTTATGTTGTGTCGAAACATTGACCAGAACAGCCACGTTTAGCTGCGGCACACGGAACGCTTCACATCCGTACCTGGTGGAATTTAGAAAGAAACATTTTACACGCCTGAGCTGCTCAGATCTGGTCTTTTTTTTCTGGTTTATGTGTTTTGAAATGTGTGAACACACTACGTGGTCAAACTGTTTCCCTTTGGCTGTTTTTGGTAGAATGCGCAGGGTGTTTTATTTTGAAAAACTGACTGGATTCTCTCTGCCGTTTCGGCGGCTGACTTCCTGTCAGCCGGAGCTGCTTCGTGCAGATCAACGCAGACTTATCGCGCGTCCGTATCGCACGGTTCGCACTGCACACGGATCATGACACATCCATTCAGCCTTTAGTCTCTAGCATGGGTCACTAAAAACTCTTCCCATGACTCAACCAAGAGATTTTGACCACTCCTGCCCACATCCTTTAAACTCGTCCACCCCCGTTTGTGAAGCTGGCCTTCGATTTGCTATAAAAGTCTCCAAAATAACCCAGATGGCGTCACCAGGGTCACTTTTCCAGACTGCAGAGGACTGACAGATAGTTTAGGACAACACTATGAAAGGTCAGATTAGGCGGTGTGTGTCCGACCTGCTGTGGTTGGCCGGCTGTGCAGAGATGAGAAAGGTGAATGGGTCTGCAGCGGTTTACATAACTGCCTCTGTCATTTTTCATGTCAACTTGCCGGCTTGCCTTGCGAACTAGTTCTGCTCGAGCAAATCCCGAAACTCATGTAAGAATCAGCGGAGAAGAAAAAGATCTAACCTCTCCTCAGTCATTATTCCCATTTCCCACGCCTCATGTCCTGTTTCTCAATCCGACCTCTCTCTGTATGAATATATTTCACGGGGTCTACGTGTCGCCGTCTGCTTCAGTGAGGTCAGGCGCAGAACGGAGCCGGAGCACAGCTCCCAAATATAAACACATGTGTACGTGCACACCCACATGTGCACGGCGTGCACGAGCGCACGCACGCACAGCCAGAAGCGTAGGTGTCACGAGGTCAAATTACTCCCCGCTGTTTGACACCTACCCAGCGTGACCGCACGAGTTAATCCTGCACACGCTCTAATCCTCACGCTCTGTGTGTGAGTGTGTGTGTGTGTGTGTGTGTGCAGAGAAATGCGATGGGCAGACAGGCCATTACCTTTCGTCTCTCTCTCTCGGGGTTGAAGGTTCCCAGCCATGACTGCATCTGTGCAGAAGAGACACGGAAAAACGGGAAGAAAAAGGTCAGGGCAAAAATAAAACAACAACAACTCAGAGATTTGATCATTTATAGTCTCTTTGTTTTTTCAGTTTCGAGGTCGGTCCCTGCGGTGACAAGTGACTGTAACGCCAATGCCAAAAAACAAACTCCACCTTCTCAGCCGTCGCTGCAAAGAAAAAAAGACTGCCTAATTCACAGCAGAGTGCAGATCTTAGAGGCAGAGGAGAGCACTTAAATAGCTCCCAGCATCTCACAAAGAGAGGGAACTATCAGCTTCAGTGCACACAATATGACACGGGGAAGAGAGGAGAAGAAAAGGCGAAGGGTGTGGAGAGAAAGGAGAGATTCTTCTCCTTTTTTTTGAAGAAGTGTTAAAGAAAAAGAAGAAGTGGAGCAAACATGGCAGATCTGACATCTCCAGAGAGAACGTGGGAATACTTTTCGCTCTTCCTCTGTCTCCTCTCTCGGGGGAATGCAGGGAAAATGTCAACACACACACACACACACACACACACACACTCTCAAACATGCGCAAGACTGGGATTTGTAATGGTGGGATACAGGGCGTAGGAAGCCAGAAGGTTTATGTAACCCAAGACATCAGAGACGAATCTCAAGAGGCCCGGCCAGTGTGAGCTCCGCATGCACGCACGCACAAAGAGGCAGCGTGAGGCGCGACATGCTAACAGCTCTTCTGTTCTGCTATTTATTAACTCAACGTTGCCATGGTTTCCCCGCATTGACGTGATTGTCATTTTAAATCTACGACTTAGTCACTTTAGTTGGACTGAACCCGCCCCGGAGCAGCTCTTTGTTGTCCGGCCAAGCACAGCTAATCCATCAAAACCAACAAACGCTGATAATAAGTGGCAGTATCGTTAGGCTTCGGCCCGGGTCTCTCCCCGGTGAGCGGATCCTGCCGCTCCACCAGAAAGTCGGGCCGGTTAAGTGTCGAGGCGCTCGAAGGGAGGGAAGGAGTGTGCACGTGCAGATCGCATCCATAAAACAAAAACACACCACGACACTCCCAGACCTCTCTGTCGGGCCTGATAGTGACTCATTATCTAGTGAATACAAGCTGGCACAGTCACTCATGCTTTTCTAAATAATCCTGCTGTAAATGACTCGGACTTGGTAAACTCATGTGATACAGAGTGTTTTCTCCTCGCTCTCTCGGTCTGTCCGGTCTGTCCGGTCTGGAAAGCGTAGAAACTTCTCCGTCCAGCTAACATCCCACCTCTCCTCGCTCCTCAGCTTCCTCGTCTTTATCCCCTTTTTCCCCCCGTTGCGTCGCCACCTACCCTGCTTTCAAAGCTTTTTGAAATTCTTTCAAGTGAGACAGCCTGCAGCTGAAAAGAGATAAGGCTTGAGCTCTTCATAAATATGATAGAGAAAGCAAAACGGCAGAGAGAAGGAGGGGAGGGGAGAGAGAGGGAGACGTATGGAGGTGGGAGAAGGAAAAGAGAGGGAGGAGGAGGGGAAAGAGAGAAAGGTGGAAAACAGAGATAGAGAGACAGGAGGCTGAGGGAGAGACAGCTGAATGCTGTGAGCTGAATGAGTTATGAGATGCAGATTGCGAAGCGGCTACATTCATTCATTCTCTTTATCACACTCATGATAAAGAGCGGTGTAGTCTCTTTTCCTCTCCCACCTTTCCCTTCAGCTACCTGCTGTCTGTCTCCGATGTCATCTGTCTGCAGCCCGGCTATCTTTGAATCTGTCTCACCGTCCCATTGTTCACTCCTCCACCCAAACAAAGAGAGCCAACCATCGCGGTGACAATTCACCGCGAGGCTGATGGGGAGAGAGAGAGAGAGAGAACGGGAGATTCAGGCCACGCGAGGAACCGACACAAACGCTGCTGTAACGCATGTCTTCCACCACCCATCCACTGGCACTGCAGCCAACACTGCGTGGTGTCGTCAGATCAGGGGAATGGCAGCTATGTGGACTTTGTTGGAATGCGGCCTCTGCGCCCTGAACAATGGAAAAGCACACAGTGCAAACGAGCCAACGCAGAGAGAGAGACAGAGCGGACATCAACTAAGTGGTAAATCAATTAATGGACTCATTATCTACACAAACTGACAGCTTAGGGTGTAAAATGTTTAAAAAATAGATAAATATGTCCGTCACACGAGGACGAGGAGCCAACACGCTCCAAAATAAAACTATTTACAGTCACATAAAACAGAAGCAGCTCTGTAGCTGGAAGAAGTGCCTGATAAACAGGATCATCACTCGTAAAACATCTAAACAAACAAAATCATTATGTAATCTGAATAATCAATAGCTCTAAGTAACTCAGAGCTAGTCAGGCCATCATAAAAAAACAAACCCCCCCCGGGTTGCTCAATGTATTTGAACAGACAACAAAGTTAAACTAAAGTTACTACCCAAACTGTGTGCTGTAAATATTTGTTCCAGTTTGACAAACAGAAGACTTCCTGTTTTAACTTCTCTCAGACATCCTTTGAGTTTTATCTGCAACTCACGACCTGCATGAAATATTCTGTTTTATCCAACGACGTGTCCAGAATGGACGGCGTTTCCGTGACGTCGCCCACAAGAGTCGTGTGAAGCTCTGCAGAAAATCTGCAGCTGCTGGCCACCACCGGGCCTCTTCCCGTGGATCGCGGCGGACCTGACGGGTGTTTCGTGTTTTTCACGTACACTCAAGTTTCTCCTTCATTTTTGGAAGGAGAGGGTGAGGCGGGTGGAGTTCAGTTTAATTCTACAAATTAGACCTTTCAATGCATAACAACATAACTTCATGAAAACATAAGTTCTGACTTCATCTTAGACTTACGCAGGCTCTATTTTTACAACATTCCACCTGAGTACAGAAACACGAGAACGCACAAACAGCGGTCCCGTCTGAGCTTTCACCGACGTCGCTCTGCTAAAAGGTCACAATGTATCTGGATTCAGCTAAATCGCCTTGTGTGTCTCGTGCTGCTGCCGCTGCTGCTGCTGCTGACTGGATGCACGCTGAGTACTCACCCTCTCATTGGCCACGCAGATGATCCTGGCGTAGCAGCAGATCATCAGGAAGATGAGGCTGAACAGAGGCACGTACCATCTGCAAAGCACAAACACGAGCAGCGATGTTACATGATGGTTTGTGTTTGCTGACGACTGTTTCTATGACTGACGTCTAAACAAATTAAAACACAGATACTCGTTAGTTACGACTTCCTCTGCATGCCTGTAGTCTAAAATTTGGACTAAAGTTGTTGTTATCACGCCTTTACATAATCTTGCTGCTGCGTTATAAACATGAAACAATCCTCACCTCATCCCTGAAAACTCTTTGAAACAGTCACATTGACAAACTAAACTGCACATTTAAGTATATTTCTGTATAGGTGAGGCTTACGTAGGTGAGCCGCCGGACACCGGCAGCGGGCAGCATTATTCTAAATATAAACATAAACAGCACAGAGAGGAATCGGCCTGACTCAGCACCTCTGGACCTTACAGCACATAGTTTCAGTGAGTAGACAGAGGGAGAACAAAAGATAATGCCACCAAAGTCACAACGCCGGAAATGCGTGGCATTCCTGCGGGATGAAGGGTTGACAATCAAGGGAGGCTGCGGGTGGAGAGAATAATAACATGTCAGGTATTCCGGAGCTGAAAGAGAGCGAGACGGGCGAGGGGAACGGGGTGATGGCTTTGTTGGAATGGCAGCGTCGTGTTGCATAACCTCTTGGGAGGTGATGTAAGCTCGGAGGAGTTTCAGCCTCTCCCTGTAATCATGAAACAGGCCTTTGTCTCAGCTTTGATCGACAGGTTCCTGGCCACCGCGCGTCTCTCTGTTCAGCCTCGGTAACTCCGAGCAGCAGACGAGACCGCGCTCGCGCTGTGCGACAGCCAAGTCCTCCACAGCACCTGGCACGGGCTCGGAGGACGCCGGCCAAAACGCACCTATATGTGATAAACACATTGGATCGTGCAAAAAGGACGAACATCAAGAGTAATTATGGGCCTAATCATGATCCAGAGGAAAGAAAAGTTCAACTGACATTCCAAACTGAGAAACTGAATCTGCCTCTGACCCATAAATACGGAGACCCACATGGTTTCAAAGGAAAATGGATTGGGAATAAATGTCCAACACTGTGTCTGAAAAGTCCTTGGTGTGTGCTAAAAACTGCAACTTTAGAAGCATCTAAAAAGGCAAATATTAGGTCCTTGGCCTAATTTAACTTCGTCCACACTTGTCTTCTGAGCCTGCGGGTCGAAAAAGAAAAAAAAAATCTCACTGATCATTATCAAATTAAACTTTTTATCGGCAGGGGAATCTGAGATGGCGAGCGTTTGGTTCACAGCACGCTTCCTTCGCTTGTAGGCGACATCCGGCGTACAAAGAACGCCACCTTTACACGTGCACGTCTGTCCGTGCGTGCATGGGAGGGGGGGGGGGGGGGGATTCAATAACCTCCCCGCGGGGGGACGGCGATGAAAGCGCTTCGAGGGAGAGACCCGCGGCAGCATCACCTAGGTGTGATTTAATAACCCGCTCTCCGGAATAAACAGCGTCCAATTACACCAGCGCACGTCCCATTAATGATGGAGAGACGAGGTAGCGGGGGGAGGTGGGCGAGCTGGCGGAGAGGGGGAAAGGAGGGGGTGGCCTTTTTAACGATAGCGTGGGGAGGGTGGAGGGGGGCGGCTGCGAGGAGGAGAGAATGACGGGCGGCAGCTACAAAGTGCTCTAATTAGCATGATAATGATCTGCCATTAGAGTCCGCTGTGCTCTACAGCTGAGCACTACCCGGAGAGAGAGAACGAGAGCGAGAGGGAGACGGGAGGGAAAGAATGAAATGGAGGCAGAGAGAGAAAGAGAGAGAGAGAGAAGATTCGGAGCGGGCAGGCGATGATAAAAGTGAAGACGTGAATAGAGGTGGAGACAGAAAGGTGGATGGATGGCAGGAGATGGTGGGTCAGGACCAAAAAGAGCAGGAATAAGATGATTAAAAGACAGGGAGAGGTAGAAGGTCACAGCGAGAATGAAAAGGATGGCAGAAAGTGGCTGCAGCCAATAGATCGACGAGGAGACGACAGACAGCCACAGAGGGATTTGGAGAGGACAACAGTGAGCCGGGGTGGATGCACAGCCACGCAGACAGATTCAATCTCTCAGCCTCAGCTCGGCCTTCCCGCTCACAAGTGAAGAATGGGGCTCGGATGAAAGGAGCCTTAATTGAAGTGCTCGGTAGGAGATGAGAGTACAGTAGGGACGAGCCGCCCAAGCTGGTTAGCGGCAGTCAACTTTGACCAACAAGATCCTGATGCTGAGAGAAAGATCACGATCTACCTGCTCAACCACCTGCAAAGAAGGGAGGGACAGAAAGGAAGGAGGAGACGCGCCGAGAGCAGGAAGAGAAGGGCGTGTCATCACAACACTAAGAATCAGAAGCAGGTACAATGTGTGCAGGTTAACGTAGTTATCACACATTAATAATATCGGAGACTGATTGGGATGTCGTTATTTTTGCAGGTATTTAGGTCAGGCATGTGTACACACACAATCAGACTTCCAAGGAGACTCATAAGGGGAACACAAACTTGAATGTGTGACCCAAATTTCACGACGATGCAAAGAACAGTCTGAAAACGACTCAGGCCAGGCCGTGACTCACTCCCATCCCGTTTCCCGTCATCTCTCCACCTTGAAATACTGAAGACACGAAGATCCCAAAGTTTCTTAGGGTGTATCTTCAGGGAACCTTGAATGTCCATCTCAGACGTTGAGATATTTGACCTGATGAATGAAAACTCTGATCTGCTGGCAGAGAAGAAGGTCACCAAAGTCAGGAGGATTTGAGCTTCCATGCATCGTGGTCGCAGCAGGTTTAGCAGGACGTTCCAGACGTCCTTCTTCCCAGCAACACATTTCAGCTCCTCTTGGAGGATCCCGAGGCGTTCCCAGGATAGAAGGGCTATGTAGTCCCGCCAGCAGGTTCTGCCTGCCTGTCGTGCTCAAAGCACCTCTGAAAGAAAGTGGCCTGAATCACTCGGCTGGCTCCTTTCGACGCTCTACTCCAAGCTCCTCGCCCTATCTCTAAGGCTGAAGGAGAAGGTTGGAACGTAGGTGGACCGGAAGATCGAGAGCTTTGCCTTCTGGCTCAGCTCCCTCTGAACTACAATGGACCGGCACCAAGCGGCCGTTAACAAGACCCTGAGACACTTAAACTTCTTCGCATGTGGCAGCAACTTGAAAGAACCTTCTCGGGTCGGGCACAAGATTTCAACTATCCAATCAGTGCTGCGATATTTCAGACACACACACCAACCAATCGGCTAGCTCACTAAAAGTACCCTGGTAATTATGAGCTTTCATCTCTGGATGTAATTTTCTGCGGTTTTTTCAGTGCTGCGTCTGACCAGGGCCCATGATACACACCGACGGGGACCTCTAAGAGTGGTGACTCAGCTAAGCTCCACTGCTTCCAATTGCTGACTCAACCCCTGAAATTCTGCACCTCCGTCACAAAACGCTGTCCTCTGCTTTCCATTCTCCTTCCTCTTTCATCCCCTTTCACACCCTCCTCCTCCTCCGAGCCTCCCCCGCCTCCTCTGTCCTGTCTGCGCGCTTCGCTGAACTCTGATGAAGACACACTACGGGGCGTGGGCAGAGACGAGGACAATCTATTTCTCTCGCTCGCCTCTTCTTCCCATCCCGCTACACGCTGCCTCTCTTCTCCTTCCTCCCGCTGACTGATTCCCCCGTCTGTCTAACTGCACCCGTTACGTCTCCCCTCCCACCTCTTCCACTTTTCACCTTTAATGCTAAAACCTCAGCTCGGCGAGCGCGCGTGTTTGAGCCTATGTGTTTCTTCCTTGACGAGGCGCTGCCTTGGCCTCTAATCTCTCGTCTGGTTTGATGTAATTAGAGCTAATGAAGATTCCCTGATCCTCTGAGCGGCTCGTCCCCCAGGGGCCACAACAGCATGGAAAGCTAGAAAGAGCCGGAGAGCAGAGGAGCACTGATAAAAGAGACACGGGCTCGTTTAGCACAGCTGATAGCTCTGTGTTGTTCTGCTTGCACGTGTCTGTGTGTGTGTGAGAGTGTTTATCTGCGTGAGTCGGTCTGTGTGTGTGTGTGCATGCTTATTTGTTTAGAAAGATTGATTCCCTGCTGATGCTGCGAGCAGCAACGCGATTACCTTGGCTCGTAGCAAAGTGTTGCTGTGTGTGTGTGTGTGTGTGTGTGTGTGTGTGTGTGTGTGGTTGAGCATCTGCGCCGGGGATTGGCAGAACCCTTGCAGACTTAGGGCCAGTTGCAGAAAGCAGTCGACAGGCATAATCCTTCATAGCCGTCCTAAACACTTAAATACACAGTGTAGCAACTCCCCTAAATCTGACAAGGCAGAGGCAGACACATCCGTGTGCATGCACACACACACACACACACACACACACACTCATCTTGGCCTTACACCAACAGGGAAAAAACCCTGCAGGCTCCCCTGACATGCAACCCTTCACATTTCCCCGCAGAGACAGCCCTCCTCCTCCCCCGCTCCTCCTCCTCCTCCCCCTCATCTCCCCCAGTGGGGGGAAGCTTTGATGCCGGCGCTGAAAGGGTCTACTTACATCCCAAATCTCCAGGCTACGTGCTTTTCTGTGATCCAGCTGGGGGAAGAGAGAGAGAGAGAGAGAGAGAGAGAGAGAGGGAGAGACAGAGAGAGAGATATGAGGGGGTTACAAAGGAAAGGGAGAGCGGAAGAGAGACTTGTGTGACTGCGGAGGGGAAAAGCTGTGCAGCTGTAGCTATTAATAAGCTGAGAATGGAAAGAGAGAGAGAGCCGAGCCCGGAGATTAAGGCTCTGTCCCAATTCTCATTCCAGCACCGCCGCCGCCGCCGCCGCCTCCTCTCCTCTCCTCTGCTCGGCCTCTTCCCCTTCTCCTCACCCCTTTAACTACCCTCCAAACAAATAATGCCTTTTCCTCTCCGCCACAAGAACTCCACACTCTGAGGAGGTGTTTTTACTTTTCAAAGATGTGCTCATAATTAGCCAATTTAGATCACATAAAATCTTAGAACGGGCCGGGAATGCGTGTGTGAGCGGAGCTGGAAGGAGGCCAGCGCCGCGGCCCTCCTTGAGAGGAAATAACATCAAATATATATATATATTTATATCGTCTTAGCCGGACGGGTCGGCTGTACTCACCACCAGGCTCCCGCGGGGCCGTAGCAATCCTTCAGCAGTGGCAAAGAGGCCATGACCAGAGGCACCCCCCACGCCATCACATGGTACAACCTGATAAAAGGCAGACGTTTATTTCATTACGTGCACCAAGACCAGCGGGGAGAGCTTTGCCCCCGAGAAGAAAAAACCCTCTAACTAAATCAATTCTTTGCCTCGGTTTATCCCCTTTTGTTGGCACTCGCATCGGGGGTCATTTTTCAGGTGCAGACAAATGCCTATACAGCCAGACTGCCAATTACTCATGGTAATATAAACCATAATTACCCTTGCTGTTGTGGAAAAGATGATTTGCAGGGGAGACGAAACCACAAACAGGATGTGGATTCTCGCTCGGCGAGCGCCGGCGACTACAGTTTGAGGACAAAGACGACTAAACGCAGTGAAAAACCGTAGAGCACAGAAAGCTGCTTTTTTCCGCCCTGAAGGACACAAATAAATAAAGCTGGATAGGCTGTAACGGCTGCCACGATCGGAGACGGCTAAGAAGTTTTTAAGAACGTGTGTGTGTCAGATCAGACAGATGAAGTGTGTGTGTGTGTGTGTGTGTGTGTGTGTGTTCCAGCGTCTTGGGCATTGGTGTGGGCGTCGATACTTTATAGAGCGTACAGCGTCGCCCCGGTCAATTGAGTGGAAGTCCTGCCCTGACTTGTTCCAAGTGCGGTCAATCGAGCGGTGGCGACACGGCTGACACACACACTCAATTCCCCTCGAGTTGTGCACCACGCACGCACACACACACATTTCCTCACTCTTATTTCACAGGGGCGCTGTGTAATCCCTCCCCAATCTGCCCTGGTGTGATGGACAGCAGAGTGCGGGTGTGTGGGAGGTGGTGGAGGAAAGAGTGATGGCTGGTGGTTTAAATAGAACAGAATGGTGGGTGAGAGAGAGACATAGGAAATGTATAGATCCAGAGCGAGGAGAGAGTGAGCGTAGATCAAACACGGCGGGGAGTGCGAGGAAATGGCGAAAGCGCTGAAGAGAAAGAGAGGACAAGGGAGGGAGAAAGAGTATGTGTGCGTGTGTGTGTGTGTGTAGAGGGAAGGCAGATACAAATGGTGAAATCGGCGCTGCCAGTCCGTGGCGTGACGATCGGTGCAGGGGGAGCTTGTCAGGAAATCAATGTCGAGAACTCGCAGACTCACACACACACACACACACTCTCGCACTCTCGCACGCACGCACACACACACACACTCTGCTGCAGCAGCACATACCCTACACACTCGCAGCGCTTCGAGAGGGAGATGACGAGGTCCGGAGCTGCGCGCAACATGGGCTTAATGAGGCACAGCAGGACCGCTATGCGCTCTGCATTTCACACACCTGCGTGCGCACACACACACACACACCGCACACACACACACACGTGCCTCGTATAGAAATCTCTCACGAGGCTCAATCTCATTTCTCAATCGTCCTTCAAAACACACACGCACGCATAAACAGGCACGTGCACACACACACACCACTCTCTTGCATCTACTTCAATCACTCTTAGATCATCCGGCCTCCGTTCTCCGTCTCCTCTGACGATTTGTTCATTTAGAAACCATCACACTATGCCGTCATTCTGTGCGTGTGTGTGCGTGTGTGTGTGTGTGTAGGAGGCTGGGTTACGGGACTGAGGGGTAATTGTGCATGCACGCAAACGTCACACACCCGCCTGCCTAAACACACACAGCTTATCTAAGCGCAGTCAATACATGAGCATTAAGCTTCGAGCTGTTTCTTCTTCTTCTTCTGCGTCATGTGTGACCGGCCCCGCGCAATAACAGACGCATCCTCCTCCCGACCCAGTCCCTCCGGACTCATGAGGCGTATGCAGCTGACAGGGCTCTGGAGCGAGTCGATTTTGGGCCCCCAGCCTGCCCTCTTCCCTGCACCCATAAAGCCGTCTCCTTCTGAGTTATACCACCATTATATCGTCTGGCTTATTGCTAATCAATGCAGGGAAACTCCCATGGGGGGAGGGAGAGGGGGGAGAGCAAGGGGCACCTCCCTGTACCGGGCCAGTCCCTCGCACGCCGAAGGGTAGGAGGGCAAGCGCATCTACGGGACGCAACCCGTGAACAATCAACTCGCAAAACGGAGCCGCTAACTTGTCGAGCGCTATTTCCCGCCCACAGTGCATACATTTTGTGTGTGTGTGTGTGTGTGTGTGTGTCTGTGCGTGTGTGTCATAAAGCGCCTCGCTAGGCTCGGAAAAATGAAAAAATACCTCACACGCATACACAAGCAAATTCACACTCGCGGTGTGGAGAGTGCTCATGGGAGTTTGAGCGACAGAAACAGAGAGCCACAAAGCGTGAAGATGGGTGCACACGCGTTACACACACACACACACACACACTTAACGGCTGACTCTCACTCCCTTTTCAATTAGAGCGTCGGCTGGCTGGAACAGAAAAGCAGGAGGAGGAGGAGGAGGAGGAGGAAGGAGGGGGCTGTCAATGCTCTGCAGGGAGACACATGCTCTGGCAGACCAAACACATGCACACACACACAATAACACACACACACAAAATCACACGCGCCGAGGGAAATGGCCACAACAAGAGACGAACACACTCAAAGGAACACCGCGAGTCCACGTCCACCTGGAGACAGAGAACCACCCGTTTGTTTAAATAATTAATAGTCCCAGAAAAACAACATAAATATTTGGATAATTAATTAAAAATTGATTTTTTTAAATAAAAAGATATTGATATATTACTATTATTAGATTTATTACTTTTATAATTTGAATTTTGGATAAATCTGCAGAAGAAAATTTGAACGTTCGCTTGTTTCCATTACACAAATATCCAAAGTTCAAACAGCTGATCGGTCATGTGAGTTAAATGTTTGCTGAAGAACTCCTTAAAAATAATTATTTCCATTTTGCATCATTTGTGAAAATGAGATTTAAAATAAATAAATAAATAAAAAATCAACCTTGAAAATACATTCATGGAAACAGAGCTAGTGTATATTTAATAACTTTGAGTTTTGGACCTTCAGTTGGACAAAAAAAGACCAAAAAACAATAAACAGTAAATTACAGAAGCGTATTGCTGCCACGACACATAAATAAAATTGTATCGATCTTTACGCTTCACGTTATGCCAATTATGAAGTTTTAACGTGAAACGTTTTGCAATAAGCAATAAATAAATAGTTATCACGCTTTAACGTAAACAGCAAATAGTAACGTCTTGACCAGAAATGTTTCACATTAAAGCAAGAAATTATCACGTTTTAATGTTAAACATTTTGTGTTCCAACAATAAATGTTTGCGTGTTAACGTGAAACGTTTTGTGCTGTAGAAATAAATTATTAACGCTAAATGTTTCGCCATCTAACAATAAACGATAACGTTTTAACGTTTCACGTGTCGCGTTACAGAAATAAATCATCAAGTTGTAACGTTAAGCATTTTGCATTAAAGCAAGAAGTTATCAGGTTTTAACGTAAAAGGTGTCTCAGTATAAGAAGAAATGTTTCACGTAACAATAAATTAACGTTAATAAATGATCGCGTGTTAACGTGAAACATTTCAGAAATGAATCAAGTTTTAACGTTAAGCATTTCACGTTAAAGCAAGAAATGATCAGACTTTAACGTAAAAGGTGTATAATAAAAAATGATCGTGCTTTAACGAGAAATGTTTCACGTAACAATAAATTATCGAGTTTTAACGTTAAACATTTCACGTTCTAACAATAAATGATCGCGTGTTAACTTGAAACATTTTGTGCTGTAGCAATAAATTATTAAGTTTAACGGAACGTAAACATTTCGCCATCTAACAATAAACGATCACATTTTAACGTTTCACGTGTCGCGTTACAGAAATAAAGTAACGTTAAGCATTTTGCGTTAAAGCAAGAAATGATCAGGTTTTAACGTAAAAGGTGTCTCAGTAGAAGGAGAAATTATCGCGTTTTAACGCAAAATGTTTCACCTAACAATAAATTACCGAGTTTTAACGTTAAGATTTCGCGTTCTAACAATAAATGATTGCGTGTTAACGTGAAACGTTTCACATTACAGAAATAAATCATCACGTTTTAACGTTAAGCATTTCACGTTAAAGCAAGAAATGATCAGGTTTTAACGTAAAAGGTGTCTCAGTAGAAGGAGAAATTGTCGCGAAATGTTTCACGTAACAATAAATTATCACATTTTAACGTGAAACGTTTCAACAATAAATGATTGTGGTTTAACGTTATCTTACAACATTTTAACGTGACGTCATAATTTATTATTATACTGATAAAATTCTGACGTGGCAGCAGTACACTTCCAGGCTGAACCGACCCAATCGATAGCAGCTCTAATCTACTCACATCTCATATCTGTTGGTGCTTACTTCTCTGACCAGGTTGAGGTACAGGTTCAATGTGATGAGGCAAACCCAGGCCAAGGCACTCCAGTCTGCACACACACACACACACAGAGGGGAAAAAACACAAGGTCAAATTACAACACAGCTCTCCTGCCTCACAGCACACACCTGCAATTGTGTATCCATGCACACACGCACACACACACATGTATGTGTGTGTGTGTGTGCCCGTGCGTGTGTTCCACTTTTTGATAAATGAAGGCATATTCTGCAGTAATATGAGGGAAACCTGTGGCTCAGGGTGATGGATGAGAGGGGGGAGCTCAGAGAGAGATAATGATGAACTGTGGAAAAGCAGAGGGAGATAAGCAGGAGTGAGGGCGACGGAGGAAGAAAGGAGGAGGAGAGCGGAGCAGGAGGAGGAGGAGGAGGAGGGGATCGAACCGAGTGGACAAGAGCGGGTGTTAAAAGACGGGACAGGAAGGCGAAGTCAGCAGAGGGGAAAAAAATGGATGTATTTTACAGAGACAAGGAAGAGAGTCTAGAAAGCTCACTTCCCTTTTTCTGCCCTCATATACAGCCCTTTTCTTTGTGTGTGTGTGTGTGTGTGTGTGTGTGTTGACAAGACAGGCAGGGCTGGTCGTCACAATGATGGATTCTCTGAGCTCTCTTACTCAGTTTCACGCAAACAACCCCCCTCCTCACACACACATACAAACACACACTCCTTTTCTTTTACAGCTCAAAGAACCTTTAGGAATCGAGCGCGGTGACTAAGAGAGAAGGAGGCCGGCTGTCTGTGTCATTATCACAGTGAATCACTGTCATTGCGACGGCGAAAAAACGCGCCTTGCATAACCGGCAGACAGCAGTCGGGAGGCTTCACCGCTTGTCCTCACGCTGCCCCTGCAACCATCGTCCTCCATTTCAAACACATTTCATAAAATTTTATTGGTCGGAGTTAAAAGCAGAGCCGCGCTATGCGGCTCCCACTAGACTCGACGCTTCGCAACAGAACAAAGTGCCCGCTCAGCCGGTGTTTATGTACGGCCGTTTGTCCTCAGCGTGAGGATCCTCATGATAAACCGAGGTGACAGGCACCAACCCCTGCAGCACTAACTCACTACCCATTACCCTGTATCCATCTGAGTGTGTGTGTGTGTTGTGTGCCAATAAAGCGAGAGCCTGGTGAACTGTCGTCTTAGCAGCCAGTCCTAACTAAGAATCAAGGCTAATGCCGCCATTGCAAATAATGTCATGTAATGTAAAAGCAATCCCGCCTCATCAGGCTGAATCACAAAGAAATCTTCCCACCAACCCGCGGAGGAGCGTGATTAACCCGAATGAAATGCAGGAGCCGTCCTGTCATTGGAGGAGAGTCGTCTCCTCATGCAGGGTCTGGCTTCAGGGCGGTATACCGAACTGCTGCAACAGGCCTGGGTGTGTATTCTTGGCGTGGGTGTGTTAATATTCAGAAACGGTCTGCAAGTTTAACCATGCATTACCACCCATGGGAGCAGGTGTGTAGTCACAACAAATTATCCCGCTTTAACGGTAAATAAATCGCGTTTCATCGTAAAACAATTGACGTCAGAGCGGCAAATCATCAGGTTTTAACATGAAATGTGTGTTAAAACGTGCAAAACACATTACAAAGAGAGAAAGTATATCTCTAAACTCACCATAAATAAACTATACAGTGAAGATATGATGAGAAAAGTTTTTAAGAAGTTGGACTCATTACCAACGCTTCATCAGCATTTCTGAAGACTTGAAATCTGGCAGCAGCGGTGACTTAACTTTTTTTAAACACATCCGTTTATCATCTTCACAAAGCTCACTCTCTAGCCTGTATCTCCTTCAGAAACAAGTCCCCACGTTGCATTTCCAAACGCCCTGGGTGAAAGATGGTGCTATAAACTGGAGCGATCAGTGTCGAGGCACATTTTCCTCCAGAGCCAAAAAAACACAACGACAAAGTAATATTATTTTCCACCGTGATATATGATGTTGACTCTTTGTGCTTTCTCTGCTGGCTTACTCAACTCTTATTGTTAAAAGTGTGCCAGTGACTAATTAATTAAGTTTTGTCTTACCAAAGTACGTTAGCCACCAGGCCTGGAACTTGCAAAGCGATCCCCCTGGATGTGACTCGCCCTGGGGAACGGAGGATGAGAAACAGAGCAGGGAAACATTTTCACAAACCACCCACAAAAGCCACTGCGTGCATGCTGTGTGTGTGTGTGTGTGTGTGTGTTAATAAAACCGGCTGGAGAAACTCACCATGACATAAGCTACGCTGTCAAAGAAGGCAGCTACAGTCAGGCTCAGGATCATTTTCTGTACGGTGGAAATAAGAAGGAAGACATGAAAGGGGATTCTCAAACAAAACATCCATTGTAAATATCCCTGTGCATTTATATTCACTGAGAGAAAAGGGCAAATTGTACATCAAATGATCACTGATGTGGCTGACAGCTTGGCATACGACGTCCCCGGTGACAACTCGGGGGAAAATATCACAGAGGAGAGAGTCCCTTTAATTCCTTTTATACACACACAGACACACACTGAAATCATTATATTTTATAAGAAATAAATCAATAACCTGTGCACTAAGAATTCTGAGAGCGTAGTTGCAATGCAGGCCAGCTGTCAGCCTGGAGATTACAAACTGTTGCTGTGCTAGGTGCATAAAAAGGCAAGTAGATGCACACAAACATGCAGCCAATTAATCAATTTGTGTCCCGCCAAGGCCACAAAGGACGAGGAAGACGAGGAGACAAAAAAAAGAACGCAGGAGGGCCAGAGAGCTAAAGAATATTGACTGATAGATGACCTTTGTAGGGAGATGGAGGTACCGGAGAGAGTTTATGTGGTGCGAGGAAGGGGGAGGTGGAGGAGGAAGAGGAAAAGCAGCAGGAGGTGAGGCCACTCTGTGTGACCCAGTCCAGAGGTAATAAGATCCATACGGGGCCTAACGTTAAGCTGTCATTTACTTCAGATTAGGAGGAGATAACGTGGAAACCTGACAGACAGACCTGCTGGACTGGTTTCCAAAAAAGTCTGCACAAGCTGCACGCTCGAAGAAACACCAGAGCAAACACTGACTCTTCACAATCAAAGATATTTACGTGGAGGGGAAAAAAAAAAAAGAGCACAGTCACGCAAACTTCTTCATTTGGAGAGGCGGAAAAAGCACAAGACAGCAGTCATTATCACCAAACGACCACGAGTCAATTAACTGCACAATTGATTAATCTGTGCATTTTAATTGGGTTCAATTACGCCAAGACATGTCATGGCTAATTGAACATATTTCCAGTGGCAATGAAGCAAAAACAAAGCAAAAAGAACACACTGTATGTCGTAGTGCAGATTTACCTGAGCCAAAGAGTGATACCTGCGAAGCAGCCAGATCACAAACAGCATGAAAACACTGCGGAGAGAGAAGACAGACGACAGTTAGACGCTTCTCGCTAACTGCAAGGGCAACGATTTTAGCAGGACAGGCCAACTGCTTGTCCTAATGATGATGTAATGTCCTACTGCACGCAAATGCATCATAACAGCACGCGCACGTATCCCTGCAGGCTCGCCTGTAACCTTTATTCTAGCTGCTGATATTTCTTTAGCTCGCAGCAGGACCACTGATCGCAAAGAACTGCCAATAACCTGATCAGCATCTGAAGGAGTCAAAAAGAAACCATCGTTAAGATGCAGTTTGGCAAACAGCCACTAGATGTCACTTCTAAAATCACCTCTAACAGTTGGAACAATGGGAAAACCTCCAACGCAACCTTTAAAATTATAAAAACTGTTTTTTCCAGAGGACACCGGAGTCCCAACGTACTTATTTTACTAGCGCTAACGTTTGTTTCTACTAAAGTATTGTTCAATTAAACTGATGAATTGTACTACAGTCTGTAGCCTTGGGCCTGGGTTGGAGGCAAATCATTTAGTTTCATTAGAACATTTTAAATCCAAAACTTAAGCGCTAATTCTGCAGTTACGTTCACAGTACAACTTTTTTTTTTTAACAGACTTAAACCTCTAACTAACTTTTACTTCCTTGGACGTGCATTTCTGACATTGCAGGGTGTGTTCAATACAACAATGGCGGAAACCGCAGCATGTAAGCCCCAACAGGTAAACACAAAGATGATCAAAGATGTCTTTATATGCTAACACAGATATCACACCAAGTACTGTAAATATCAGTGCATCTGTAAACATTTGAATGATGAGAACAGCGTGAGATAAAAGCAGAATTTGAGGATATATTTACCATCCTACTAAGGAGAAGGTTCCTGTGGCCCGTTTTACTGTTAATATCACCCCCTGTGAATCAGAAACAATTCATTACTCTGTGGTTCATGTCAACGAATAATAAAAAAAACAACATTGTACAGATGACGTCTGCAGTGCTCACTCCGTGTAATGTTTTTGTTTTAGGAAGAGCACTGTGCAAAGAGCCGCCATTATAATCACAAGCTTAGAAATTACCGGGTTGAAGAGACTGACATTTGTTCAAGCGTGTATTTTGTGTGTTTGTGTGCGTGCGTGCGTGCAGGAAGTACACTAAAATACAGATTGCACCCGCTTCACGAAACCCAAGCATCGGAACTGTACGGACACCTTAGTCGTCTCAGGCGTTGGTAACATCACCTCTGTGCGCGTTTAACCCATTTAATCGTGCAATAAAACTGTTGTTGTTGCTGTTAAATGACAGCCGAGCGCAAGGAAACACGGCGAGGCAGATGTGTGAACGGGGCTAGAACCTGACACTCTGCATATTTCTGCAAAGCAACATTCAAACTGATCCGAGAGCTACTGCGAGAAAAGAATAGCGGAAGGCATGAAAAGAATGAGACATCGTCGCTGCGGTGTTTCACGTACAATGCCATACACCTGTTTCCTTGGAGCAGTCGCAACAGAAGCCTTCAATCAATCTGATAACCTGTAATTACCTCTGCAGAAACACTGTCACGTCAGGGTTTGTGCTATATACAAAAAACGGGGACATCTAGCGCTAAAAAAGACACGAAATGTGACTGTATGTAAGTTTTATACAGCGCTTTGCTTTTGCAGTATAGTTAAGCTTTCTGGATTCGCTTTAATTGCACAGAGGTAAAGTAAGAGAGATAGACTACTGCCATTGTCTTCTCTGAGGCCCTTTACCACTTTATGACTGTTTTAATTACATTTGAAGTGATGGCTCCCAACATGGAACTGCAGGAGAGTTAAAGAGAAACAGAATCTGCACGAGTGATTTAATTACTCAGTTTTTGGGATGGATTCTTCTCCTCGTGGTGTAAGTCGCACAAACGTGCCATGGTTACCAAATACACTGTCACGAGTTATTACTAAATGCTGGAAAAAAAGCATGAGCCATGAGCTTAAAGTCAGAGCAGCCTTACTTCCAGTAAATGGAGTAACGAGTGTCACAACCACTCACAGTATAAAGAATGGACAGCGCATGCGTGACGTCACCCGCAGGTTTCCAAAGAGCCGTTCTGAAGCCTCTTTGACCTCGCAGCTAATCTAAAAATGGGCAAAGACGTGGACCATCGGTGGACATGGGTCCGGTACTGCTGTGGTGCTCTGCTGCACTAAATGGAACTGAGCCTCGGTAACACCTGTGTCGACCCGACTATTTCACCTGTGTGACAACGGTCTATTAATTGTCACGATGCATTCAGGCCCCATAAACGTCAGTGAAAGTGAGAGATCAGTAGCTCTAGTAAACATCTAATCTGTGACTGTCAGCTCTCTATTTTAGTCTTAATCCAGATTAATGGATCAAACTTGGCCGGTATAGCCATCTTGATCAATGTGGGCCATTTGTATCTGGGTAAGTCAGACAATGTACAAGACACTGTGATCGATTACTGGCAATTATGAGCGATGGCTTGTTGGTGAAGGAGCGATCTGGCGGCTCTAGGCAGGACAGCATTACTGCAGCATTCTTCCCTTGATATAGTACAGTACCAAGATAGCAGCAGAGAGTAACCTGGAGCTTAATGCTGCCGGCGCGCTGAGTTTCATCAAGAATATTAACACGCTTGCTGCAGCAGAGGCTGCACTGGGTCCGGGTAATTCTGAAGGCAAGGAAACTATTTAATGGTTGATTGTCATCTCTCACACACGTCCAGGGTGTGGCCTCAACACCACAACCACCTGTGGAGTTATTTTTGTCAAACTTTAGTGGAACCGGAGCTACATGCCTCCCAAAACAAAGCGTGCCGCTTCAGTGCTTGTGCAGCAACCTGACAAGTGGAGCAGAGAAGTTAGGGAAGGTTCAACACCCGGCAGGCAGGCAGGCAGGCAGGCAGGCAGCAGTGTTCCTAATGAGCTGCAGGTCTGCTGAAGGACGGAGAGGCTGGAAGAGCCGCAGTAGTCCAGACAGAAAGTGACAAGCAGCCGAATGAGCAGCTGAGCCACCTCTCTGCTCAGGGAGGAGCAAGTCCTCCTCATATTTATACACGGAGGGTCTTCAGGAGTGAGTTAACACGAGCTTCACACAGATCGAACTGCAGAAAGTTGCACTGGCTTTGTTTTGTGCATTAGTAGAAGTAGAAATATCACACAGTAACGGTACATGCAGTGTACTTACACAGCGCTAGTCGACCACTCAAGCTGCTTTTACACTACATAACTAAATCACACACTGATGGCATTAGCTGCAAGGTGCCAAGTGCCCGTCTTTAACCGTTCACACACTGATGACGAAGCCTTCGGGAGCAGTTTGGGGTTCAGTGTCTTGCTCAAGGACACTTTGACATGCAGACCGGAGGAGCCGGGGATCGAACCGTCGATCATCCGATTAACAGGAGGCGAACCGGTCTTGTCCTGCGTACAAAGTTTTACTCAAGTAACAGTGCAGGATTAAAGACCTTTTTTCACGGCTCGGTGTTACCAAGCGTCGGTTCCATTTAGTGCAGCAGAGACTTTCCAATGAGACAACACACACTGACTCACCTGTATGGAACTGAACCTTAATTAACACCTGTGTTTACTATTTAATGACACAGTAATCATCCTGTATGTATGTATATATCTTGTTTTTTGTAATGTGTGTGCACTATGTTCTATATAGCACCATAGTCTTCAAATATTGGTTTATATATTAGCATGACTTTAAAACTGCAGTTAAGTGAAGTAGTACTTGTTGTTGTTGCTGCTCTCCTTCACACTCAGCTAATGTGGCCGAACAGGTTCACTTATCAGGCTGAGATAAGACATGTTTGGTCTTATCATCACTTGTGTGAGGCTCACATCTTAATAATAATGCGGGTAAACATGAAGCATTGTTCGGCTAAAGACAGCTGAAAGATGCTCAGTTAGTTAGCCTGTGAGCTTGTTAGCTTCAGTACAACTTTAATATTGGACAGGCTAATCATTCAGGTGATCAGTTATAACATCGGGAGCCGTGCAGGCCTCCCTGTCGATACTTAATCGATCAGACAGTCACGTGGAGTCGTTAAATAAATACTAAAGTTAGCAGCTAACAGTGATGCTAACTAGCCTGGTTAGCTTTAAAAGCAGTGGCGTTACTCACGCATCGATAGTCTTCTGAGTCTGTGTTGAAGAACACGCAGCGTGAGTCGTTGCTTGCTGACTGTGTGTGTTCGCTGTCCATCCCGACACACCGTGATTTATTCACAGGATCAGCTGTTTTTTGTTTTTGTTTGTGCTTTAGCTTAGCTTCTCCTCTGCTTCCTGTTTCTACGGCGCGCACGGAGGGACAAAACGCGCTGGTCCCCCCCGCCTGAAACGCTCAGTGGAAACTCTTCGATGTACTGAAAATTGTATTTATAATAAAAATAAACGAACTTTAGGTCCTATCACAGGTTTGTAGGATTATTCAGAGTACTACACTTAACTCAAGTCAACTGTCAATGCTATAATTCCCTTATAATGCTTCATAAAATAAAGTTTTTGCCATGAAATTTGACTCTTTTTAGGTGTTTTGGTTGTCTGAACAGGCCAAATTTGTTTTTTCTTTGCTGTCTGTTCTGTAAAGTAACGATTTATGAACAAAAGAACATATACTGTAACATATTATCAGCACAAAATGGTGCATAAAAAAGTATTTGTTTCACACTTCACCTCATCATCTGACTGATACTTTGACATACAAAACACAGAGCCTGTTAAATACAGCGTATGGTTACAAGATTACGGCACCAACAGCACACAACAAGGATGAATTTAGCTTCACCTTAAGTAAACTTTATTTACTGATCATACATGTATTAAGTAGGTTTGCCTGCATGCTTGCACAACTTATCTGTAATGAGATATTTTTATACCATACGTCTTGCTTCCTGCTGCGCTGATTCCAGGAAATCAACTTTCCTGTGAAGTTGCAAAACTCCTTCTGACCCAGAAAGGAGTTCTTATGTGTCATTCTTTGTAGGCTGCACCCACAGGCAGAGACCGACTCTGGATGTGTGATAGTAAAAGCATCTCAGTGATCAACTTCTGGCATTCACCTTCAGGTTAATGATAAGATTAGCTCGGTGGATAGAAATAAGCGACCTCATTTGAAGTCAATTGCAGAAAGGTATGTCACCTTTGTCCTAAATGTGGAGAGCGGCGACTGCATTTCCTGTAAACAGCCTGAGAAAAGAAAATAATTTCAAGGTGCGTCTCTTTAAAGATGTTTCAACATACATTAATTGTTTGAATAAATCTTCCATAATACAAGATTTATGTATATATAAGAGAGTTGTGCTCCAGAGCTGCATAATATTAGACTACATCTAACATCAGCTATTCCCCGTGGCCTTATGTGTCCACTAACAAGAGCTGTGAAGGAGTTTCCTCTGCCATTGTCCCTAAACTGAAAAGAGGGAAATTAACATCATCAATGAGAGATTTCTGCATGCGCTCCCCTCATTGTGTGTGTGTGTGTGTGTGTGCTTCTGTGTGTGAGAGAGAGTGAATGACAGTGGAAAGTGGGTGTGATGCAGCCTATTGACCTATTGTGACACAGAAACTCCAGCTGCACCCATAACCCTCTGCGGGCTTTGAGGCTGTCGCTGTCAGTTACCCAAACAACAATGTGAGGGAAATCTGGCAGGGTATTACATAAAACTAACACATGCATGTGTGTTCATCTGTCTTCTTTGACTCTTTGACTCTGCAGTGCATCTACTAGAGTGCAGTGCTGGAAATAGAGAAAATATCTTTTGGATTTGTTCTTTATTTTAATAAACCACCCTCACCGCTCAGGCTCTTTAGTTTCAGAGTTCAGGTGGGTCAAGGTGTTGTCTCACTTGAAACTTAACTCACAGGCATGTTGCCTGTCAACCTCCAGGCAAATTCTGAATCCAGCTCTCACCTATTTTCACATTTCTGGTGACTGTGTTACACCTACGCAGCTAAATGACAACGTTTTAAACAATTCTGATTTCTGTTTGCCCTCGTGGTGTGATGCCAATAATACAAGAGCTGTCATGAGCTGTCATTCACACATAAATGATCCAGAAAAATCTAATTATCCACTTCTGAAACAAAATGCCCGTCTGATGTTTTGGTTGCAGTAATTAAGCTTCATCTTGTCTAAACTAAAAACTCTTACAGCATCTAATTGACAAGATGAGGGCAACAGTTGAGGCTGACTATGCAGCGTGGTGTTTATGTGCTGTCTATGATTGGAAATCATTGCAGAAGATGACACCTGTTTGCGATGACAGAGCTCTGAAGACGAGATACAAAAATAGCGTCTCTGTCCTGATGCTTTTATGTGTGGTCCAACATTTCTTCTCAGTTTATACAGTACAGCCGTGGTCCTTTCTGAATCACTGCCCACATCTCAAAATGTTCTCAGCGGTTTAAAGAAAAAAAACAAGTGACAACTGAGTCTGATTCTCAGGCTTCACTGGTCCAGAAGAAAATAATTTCCAGTTTCAACAGTATTCTTTATAGTTAGACAAAGAAAGAAGATGTTTTATACCAAAACATGACTTTTGACAAAGTACTGACGTGTCACAATGTAAAGTTGCTGCTGTGGTTGCACTTGAGTTTTACTGTAATAAATACAGTATAAGTTTTTTTAAGGGATATTAGTACTGCTGATTTGATGTTTAAAGTTTTTTTCCATCAAAAGAAACACATGTAAGTATCACATAAAGCCATGACATATTATAGTTTGTTAGTTTTTAACTGTAAAAAAACAGGTTCTAACATAAAATACTACTTTATTCTGTTAAATGCTGTTTAAATAAAGGTTTTGCAGTTAAATATGACACTTGAAAAAAAGTTATTTTTTACGGTTACTGTGATTGCCAGAATAAATACAGTATAACCTTAACTAATATTACAGTAAAGTTATATTAGTGGTGTTGATTTCATGTTTAAGGTTGGTGCTTTATTACACATTTTAAAAGGTCTGTAGTTTTTATGGTGAAAAATTGCCAAACCGTGACAGTAGAATACCGTAAAATATGCCATTAAATATTTGTGTTTTATTAACAGTCTCTAATATACAATATACATATACTATAATATAATAATATACTACTTTATATTCCCTTCATAAATGAAGATTTTGCTATGAAATATGATATTTTGTATTCCAAAAGCAATAAATATTTGAATCAGAGAAGTTTTATGTGAATAGGTCAGATTATTATTTGTTTGCTCTGTCTGTTCTGTAAAGTGAGGCTTTATGTTTTATCCTGAACACATTCATGGACACAGGAACACACAACAGATGAAGTCAGTTCATAAAAAAGTTTATTTTAGAAACATATCATCAGTACAAAATGGTGCAGAAGGTGCGTACAAAAGCGTTTGCTTCTTTATGGCAGATGGACGTCTCCATCAACGCCATGACGATAGAAAATAAATGACAATACCGACAACAAAGGCGTCTGGTGGAAACCCTCATTATTCTCTATGTAGATGAATTATCAGCCGGTTCACTGACCATGTAGGACACGAGGAGATCATAAGCAGCTATACAGTAAGCATCTGCCTCCTTCCATGCAGCATAATTTAAAGACAGAACACATTGGATTTAAAAGGTGGGCTGATCGTACACGGACACACACACATCTGAACACACCGACATCATCAGCCTCACACACAGGAGGCCGAGTCTCTTGTCAGTATCCTCCCCCCTCCCAAACTGAGGAGATGGAGGGGAGGCGGTTCAGACGGCAGGTCGCTGTAGTTCATGTAGTCCACTCTTCTCCAAATAACACACAACAGTTTGTCTCTGAAACATTCAGCGAGGTAATAAATACATTAAATAATGGTTTTAAATATGTTTCATCTGTGCGTCACAGCTGAATGATGCATGATGCGTATGCAACACTTTGGGAGTGCAAAACGTGATGAGTTTGGTGTTAAATACACAACAGCTTTTTCTTCAGGATCGACACATCTACAGTCACTCTCAACCACAGAGCAGATCAACACCGTGCAGGCCTAAAAAGACAACCGAGAGAAATAAGCTGCCCTTTTCTCTACCCTTCAAATGTTTGTCCGTGATTTTCATCAGTAGAAGAAGCAGCAGCAGCAAATAAGAAAAGACCAATTGAGAGAAGTAAGTCCAGCCAGTCTGATAAATTTGAACAGTTTCAGTGTCTGTGCGTAACGATGCGTCCGAGTTTACTGGCCCCATCCTCCGATGCCAATCTCCTTCTTGTAGCGCTTGGTGACAGAGTTGGCCTGCTGTGTGAGCTTGGACAGCACCCCTTGCAGCCCGGTCAAATGGTACTGGAACTGCTTCTCCAAATCCTCGTCCTCTTCCTCGTCGTCCTCGGATGACAGGGACGACGCGGACGAGGAGGTGGACGCGGACGAGTTCATGCGGGTGATCTTCAAGCTCTCCATGCGCCTCTCGTCGGCCGCCGCGCACCTGACGCCCCACTCGATGTCCCTGCGGATGGACTTGAGCAGCTGGTAGTAGCTGTACATGTCACCCTCGTCCTCGTCCGACGACTTCAGGGGGCTCATCTGCCTGTCCTCCTCCAGCGGGACGTCCCGCAGCATGCTTGGCACCATGATGGTCTGGTCCATGTTGTTGACGGCGCCGATGAAGCGGTTCATGGCGTTGAAGAGGGAGTTTTTCTGGTTGGGGGATGTTTCCTGGAGCTGCATCATCATCTTGGCGACAGTTGTTTTTTGTCTTGTGGAACAGAAATGAAAGCGAGGATCCGAGTTTCTTCTTCTTCTTCCTGTGTGAGTGCTCTGCTTTAATTCCGGGCTTATCGGCTTAGGAGCGTCTGCTTGTCTGTAATGCTGCGCCGGGGATTGGCTGTAAATTCAGGCGATGCTGTTTGACTTCCCCCCCTCTGGATGATTGCCTGTGCCCTTCTCGTAGTTTCTTGTTTGTGGGAGGACGGCTCGCCGACTTAAATACAGATGCAGGTGGGTTCGCGCTTTAAAGGCGGTGCCACAACCTGTTTGGCAAGTTCTTCCACTGCAGTTGTAACCGGACCCAGATGACCTGAAATAGCACACAAGCAGAGCAGAGGCTTTTGGCACATTTTCTGGTAAAGGTGTGGCTTCAAATTGACAGCCACGGATACATTCGAGTCCGGATATGTTACAAGGAAAAAGGCTACAGCTTTGGTTTGTCACATAAACACAATCAGCGCCTTACCGTGCGTATTTACGCGCAACCCCACCTCATCCCAAACTTACCGTATCAGTGTGCTGTGCTTTATTCCTACACTATGATTCGACTTCCGGCGAAAGGCTGGATGATATTACATCACAAATTTCCACATTCTGTTCCGATGAGACAGACTGGGAGACTCAGGGTGAGGCCCGACCGAGCGGACCGGTTTCATGCATATTCATCAGCCAAGCCATCAGCCCACTGCTCGGTCTGCCGGTAAACCAATCAGACGACCGTGTGGGTTTTGTTTCCCCACAGAGGCGGGACATGTCGATGTTTGACCAATGACATGGCCCACTGCTGAGCGGCTCACGTATAGAAAACAGAGGAACACGTGGTCGAGCTCTGGAGCCTTTGGATGATTGTTGATCGAAGTCAGGCACTGATTTTCAATGCGTGACTCTCAGGAACTCATCAATCAAGTACAAGTCCTCCGAGTACAGAAGTATCAGTGATATCTACTGAAAGTATCACAAGTAAAAGTACTCGTTCTGCAGGCAAAATATGCACATGGACTGAGATAACATGATATATTATTATAAATGACTTCATGAGGTTGTGTTTTGGTGTAGCTGGTTAAGGTGGAGATAGTTTGCACCACAGGTCGCTAAGTTAAGTAGTTTCTGACCTGGAGGTCAGGCCGCCTTTAATACAACTTTTCTACCATAAAATAGCAGATTTAAAATCATTGTGATGCCACACTGACATATAATTAGGTGAATGTTATGTCTTTCATTCTCACTCGCATGATGTAACTTGGTGCTGCGGGTACGTAACGCTTATGGTATTTTACTGAGAAAATGTGCTCTGCTTTCCCTCTGATGTCGTCCGGCATCAGCTCTCTGTGATTTACAGAGTCTTCCGACAGACAGTGAAGTAAACTGCTGCCAGCTGTAGCTGCTGTTAGCTCAGTTTGTTGGCCAGAGCGCCGGGGGAGTGTTAGTGTGCGTACCACACCACAACAAAGCACCTGGAAGCTGCCCGAGGTCCTTCTGGATCCATATTTGTCATGTAAAGTATGTTTACAATACTATATTGCATGTTGTCATTCTGATTTTCTACACTGTTCACATGTAGGAGAGACATCCCTCCTCTGCCGCTCCTCCTGAGGTTTTTTCTTTCATGTTAAAAGGTTTTTTCTCTCATCCCTGAGGTCTCATATGCTCCACAGATTGTAAAGCCCAGTGAGGCAAATTTATGACTGCCTAAATAAATAAATTGACTTGACTTAAAACACATTTAAATGAAACCATCTGAGGAGTTTAGAGGGGAAATGTCTGGAATCGCTACCAACTCATAGACATCAGATGCACGACAACAGGTCGTAACCACTGACAGTATAAAGAATGGACTGCGTATACGTGACGTCACCCACAGGTTTATGAAGAGAATATGCTGCCGCCATGTTGGCCGTCCACGTCTGGCTAATCTAAACTGGGTGACTGGGTGCCCACCTGTCAATCAAAGCGTCCACGCTCTTAATCCTGCATAACTTTAAGCCTTAATATAATGTGAACAGGTGAGTTGTATATAAATTCACCCTCAGTACAGTTGTCATGAACGGGGAAATTAGCTATAGAGACCAAAACTGTTTTTTGTACCAGGCTGTAAACATGTTTATTTCTGCTGTCTAACATGGGGACTTATGGAGACTGACTCACTTCTGGAGCCAGCCTCAAGTGGACGTTAGAGGAACTGCATTTTCTTGTTTGTAAAGTCCTTCTCTATAGCTGTCAAACAGAGTTAAAAGTATATTTCCCTCTGAAACAAATAGATTAGGGAGTTACATAATGTACTTAGTTACTTGGTATCCTCACAAATATTTTCTTGTTGTGATTACAACACATGAAAGTGCCATAAAGGTACAGCATGTTCACTATTTACTGAGTAGCACACTAGCTAGCTCCACACTGGGAATCCCTACAGGAATATTACCGGCCCGGTTATTTCGCCTCAGGGTAATTTTAGTCTAAGCCAGTTACAGTACTGACAAGATTTTCAGATTACACTTAAAATCAAACTGTTGCACCAGCCACTATCTGGCAGTGATGGTGGACAGTTAATCTCCCCCATCCTGCCCTCCAACGCTTGTAACTATAACTGTCGGTAAACAGTGGAGGGGACTCCTGCACACAAATAGCCTACCATTAGCACATCATACAGTACATGCACCGGTGGAAGTGTTCAGTCTGAAATCTGAGCTCCGGGTAAACACTTCTGGTCAGGCTGCAGCTATAGCAACATGTTTTTCACCATGTGGCCAGTCAACAAAAAGAAATCCACCTGTTGTAAAGTGCTAAATCAAAACACGTCTGACTGATTTCTGGCTCCAGTTTAAAATAGATCCGCGTTACATGAAAGAATGGGCTCATAGAAGCGATATAAACGATGGAGGGGGAAGTAGGCTTGCATAGAAAGGAGCGCTGATTGATACTCCAAGCCCGTGAGAGAGAAGTCTATAGGCACACTTTGTTCTAGATACTAACCAATGAATCACTGTTCAGAATTTGTTGCTCAACAAGAATGGGGAGAATGTGGACGCGAACAGCGAAACCTGCTCGGTTAGTTTGTCTCTCTCTGTGTCTCTGTCCCATCCTACTTTCGTCTTCTCTCGATTTATCACTGATCTCTTTATCTTGTTTGTAAGTCTGCTGGGAACAGAGCTCTCTTGTCCTGAAGCCAGTGACGGAAGAAAACATTCATATAACAGCACCGTAACACTATGAATGCATTGTAATTAAAACCACGACAAAGTATGCTTAAAGAATGAATCAAAGTCACTCAGTTAGTTCAGATATAATATTATATATCACATAGTTTAATAACCTAATTCAGTCAGCAGTGTTTTAATGTTGTAGCTGGTCGAGGTGACGTTATTCCGACGTTAGTGTTACGCAGTTTAATCAAAAACAATGTATCGTTTATAAGAATCTCATCTCATCTTATAATTTTAAGTGTTTCAAATTATCTTAATACAAAAAGTATCAAACAACTAAACAGTAGCTCTTGAATAAATGCAGTGAAATAAAAAGTTTCAACCAATCCGTCATGTCGTACAGTTCCAGTTAAACTTTTGTAGTTTGTAGTAAACAAAAAAGTGCTAAAGCAAAATATATTTTAGATTCTTCGAGATTAAATCCACCTCTGATTTGATGTCAGCTTTGCACATTCCTGGCATTCTCTCAGTCCGATTCATGAGGCCGTCATCGTGAATGGTTTCCAATTAAGAGGTGTGCCTTGTTGAAAGTTAATTAGTGGATTTTATGGCCGTCTTAATGTGTTCAAGACCATCAGAGATAGTGCTGGCATACAGTAAATACCCCTATTCGACTAGTTGTCCTTGCTGTAGCAAGAAATGCCCAACTGAGTACGTTTTCAACGACAGTCCATCATTATTTTAAGACACGAAGGTCAGTTTTTATTTAGAATTTCAGGAACCTTCAGTGTGTTGTCACAAAAACCAGTGAACGCTCTGATAAAACTGACTCAGGAAAGGCAGACCAAAGAGGTGAAGGTGAACAGATCTGCATGTGTGGTTCCCACCGTGAAGCACGGAGGGGGGAGGGGTGATTTACTGGTGATATTTTTGGTCATTTATTCAAAATTCAAGGACAACGTGGCTACGACGTAATTCCTACAACATGCCATCCCGCCTGGTTTGTACGTAAGGTACAAGCCTTTATTCTGAAATGTCTTGGAGAGGTGTAGTAGTGTTACCAAAGTAAAGTACCTACAGTAGTTGAGTAGATGCCTTAAGCCTGGCCTCTCTCCCACTCTACTCTTCAATCCTGAATCTTCCTGGGAAAAGGTACACAAACAACATCCAGTTAGGGGTTTAAAAAAAAAGCAGGTCAGCAAAGCAAATGTGCACCACTGCTGAGCAAAGATCAGATAGGAACAGGAGCTGGTTTTGCTTTCTCAACAGGGCTGTCAATCAAGGCCCCACCTCACTGACTCTCTCTATTCTCCTGTGAGAGGCCCTTCCACTTGTCAGAGGACGCGCTGTGCCTGAATGCAACAATGAAACCTGGATCAGTTCGGAAGGGTTTTCACGATTGTGTGTCATGTCAGAAGCTGAGCATCCACCGATTACGGCGGGTGTCATCATCATCCCACAAGGCTTCAAGGAGAGAGAGAGAGAGAGAGGAGGAAGTGGTGGAGGAAGACGGAGAGGAGGAGGAGGAGGGTGATGGAGGTGGAGGGCCGGGGTGCTGCACTATAAGAACAGGCAGCTTGAGTGGGAACTCTAGTACTTGTCATCACGACTGCATGTTACTGAAAAGTGTGAGGCAGGGGTGTCTCAGTTCAGCAGGGAAGCTGGAGGCGAAGCAGCAGCAGCGATTAGAACAACAGCAGTGACAACTCATATCACAAACAGACGGGTGGAGTGGGACAGGTCTGCTATATTACTCTATAAAAGGGAGTAAATGAGAGGTATCACTGTGGATAAGAACAGAGCCGTTCGCTCTGTGTGTGTGTGTTTGAAAGAGACGGAGCTTAAGTGCTCCCTCTGCAAGTTTTTGAAAATGAAATTCATAAAAAAGATCGCATTAAAGCAGCGAAGTAATTCCTGTCATAGATTTAATAAGATTTCTAATCTGATCAAATTGCCATTTGAAAACACATTTCTCTCACACCGAGCCACACAAGCTACTTAATGTTGTGATTTGAATCTGGTAATCTTCACTAAAACAAATTATATTTCTGATGAGCGGCACTCAGCGCAGCACATCACCACGGCTGTGCGGTACAAGCCCCTCCCTCCCTCTGAGCGCTGGACTTTCCCTTCAAACGCACCGCAACAACAACAGCATGCCGGAGGAGAGTTTGTCAACCCGGTGGGATTAAATTCCCTAAAAACAACAGCCAGGTTCCCATTTGAACTTTGAAACAGGTGAGTGACGTGGCACAAAATCCACATTCTTTATGTTTATGTGAAATTTATGAGGCGTGACACACCTGTGATGTCAGACTGAGCGGCCCGTGGTCAAGTTACACTGAGCAACGTGAGCAAGATGTTTTGAAGGAAGACGTGGAATAAAATTAAGCAATATCGCACTCGACGTCGTGCCGTTATACCGAATATCAGCACAGCTGTGGTTTGATCGCGGGAGATAATCACAGCCGTGCTGATATTCAGTGTAACGGCACGGCCGCAAGTGTGATATTGTTTTTATAGAATATAATAATATATCTGTTAACGGTAGGAAGTCACAACATTTGTTTGTTTATTTAATCTTTTTTTTTGGCACCGTCGATACAGAATCGACTGGGACTATGTGGTTGCCAAGCAACGCAATCATTTCCTGAAGAGCAGTTCGTTAGCTTTGATCTGTAAATGTTACCGCAGCCCAGTTAATAGTTTTGACACTTAGCCAAGTTCAAAGCTTAGTTTTTAAGCTCTCCTCTCATTGGTCGGGGTCGGCTGATGTCGTACGAGCACACCTGGAGGTATCCAGGCTTCTTTCCCTCCCTTCGTCCTCTTCTGACGAGCGTTCAGAGATTCATCAGTGGAAAAGTCTTCAGCATTGCGTTGCAGCGTTTGTTACATTTTGGGACAGATAACGACACACGTGAAGTGCAGTGATACATTCAGTGAACAGTCTCAGTGCTGTTATTCTCGATATCAGCACTCATGGAACAATTCTTGTCCACTGTTGTCATCGCAGCAAAACAGAAGTCACCCCTGCAAAGATCCTGTGTGTAGGATTTCATGGAAGATGACTCACTTCCTCTGTCTGTTCCTCTTTAACGGACTCATTCTTCTGCTTTATTCAGCAAAAAAAAAAAGATTCCCCTAAATCACTGCCTCTCAAACTGTGCTACGTGTGCTCGCTTGGGTGCAACTATCTATAACTTTTAAGCAATCGATACATCAACACTGCAAGAAATCTGAATGAAAACTTCCCCATAGCTCCACAGTCCTGCTCCAAAGCAGGCATTCTTCCAAATGTGATGGGGAGTTATTAAGTGGAGGTAAAACGAACGCTTCTAAAACTCTGTGACTCCTAATTGGACACACCTTTCCGACCCAGGTAGCTCTGGTTCTCTCTGAACCGGCTCTGTTCAGGATTCAACAGCAGGCAGTAATAAAAATTCTTTTCTGTTGCAGGAGTGGACCCAACCGCAGACACGGAAGGGACGCATGAAAAGTATCTTTACTCACTTACAGGTTGAACACAAAACAAACTAAAAGGCGGCTGGTGGTCCAGAGAGAAATACGAATGAGAAGCAGGAACACAGGTAAGTTTTATGTACACCATCCGAGACATAACTCAGGAACAGGTTCATAATCGACAGCACGATTTAGAAAATAATATCATTATATTATAATAAAGATTTGGGGCTGAAGAGTGACAGGACGATGACATTTGAACCCTGAACCGACGACTTATTATAAAATATTTTTGTACCAGAAAATTGAATATTTTCAAGAATTAATATATGAAACCAAATGTTGAGACTCTGCTATATAAGTCTCTGTTTCGTGAAGTCATGTCTGTATTTCTAAAATATTGGTGATTTATGTGTGTCCAGCAGTGTCACCTGTTTCCTATGTGACTCGTGCACACGGATTTAAATCTTCCTTGGCGTGCTTTTGTCTGCTCGGAGCCAGAAATGGAGCAGAGAAATATAGTGATTGCATCCAGCCTTCTCTCATAATGAGACTGGCTGCACTTGAACGTGTCCGTGCGCTCTCGAGTCCCCGGTTTGTGCGTGTGCGTGCGTGTGTGTGTGTGTGTGTGTGCCCGTGTGAGTAATAGCGCTTCCCCGGTGGATGCCTCCCTCTAGCCTATAACCCATTAAGTGTATTCGGGAGGCGGAGGCGAGGAGAGGAGGGAGGGGAGGAGGAGGAGGTGGAGGAGGAGGAGGAGGAGGCAGGGCGCAGAAGCCAGCGGCACGCACGCTCCATTAGCGGACCCACTGCCGCGCCGCTCTGCCGGTAATTTGCGTAACGAGGTTGGAGCGAGCTCGGTTAGCGCGTAACAGCCTCCCTTATCCGTCTTCTCGCAGCTTTTTTCCGGCCTTGTTTCCGATGCAGCCCCGCAGCAGAGCGGGAGACGAGGCGGACGGAGAAAGGCGGTGTGTGTGTGTGTGTGTGTGTGTGTGTTGAGCTCCCACACATGCGGCTTTTGTCTCTCTCTCTCTCTCTCTCTCTCTCTCTCTCTCTCTCTCTCCAAAGCTCCGTTTTCCGTCGATACCCAAGCGCCATCATGTGGACGGCGATGGTACACAGTGATGTCATAGTGTACGCCAGCCTGTCACAGTTTTAGCAGCTCAGCTCAGCTCATGTGGTCCAAATCCAGCACGGACCGGAGCATGGAGCGTGTGGTGCCGTCCAGAGAGGTGCCAGTTGTGCCTTTGAGCAAGGCGCTGAACCCTCTAACCGCTCTTAGGACGCCTCTACATCACTCCACCGTCTCAGCCGTGCTTGGAGCCTGCAGAGTGTGTGTGTGTGTGTGTGTGTGTGTTTGCTGGTCTCATGTTGTGCTTCAAAGACAAACTTTTTCACCCCCCTCAGTTTTGTTTTGGCCTGTGTGTCATATTTTTTGTTGGTGTTTTGCGTTTTACTTTGGTGAAACAAGTCTTCTTGTCTTCAAACAGCCTCCAGTGCTGCAAAATTTTAAAAAAAGAGTCCCTTTGTCTTCACCGATTGTTGGCAGATTCCTCCTGGTTTGTCTGCGTCTCAATAACAGGTTGTGGTCACACAGTTTGGATTATTGTGTCATTCTGTTGCTCACGGCGTCCCAAATAAAGAATCTGCCATCTACTGCACGCCTGTCTGTCTGTCTGTGCTGGAACGAGGGAAATTCTCTCCATCGTCTCCTGATTAAAAACTGGAAATTTTCCATTGTTTGTTGTGTGTCTGTTGACTTTGAAAATGTTCTGTGTGCGTAAAAGGTTTCAAACTTCCTCTGTCAGAGACCCGAACGCAGCGTTCACGAAAATACATCATAGTAATGAGTCGTGTTCTGTTGTATGCAGATTCTTTCATGAGACTTCAAATCCTTCTTTAACTCTGTAGTCCTAAATATATAAGACAGCAACTTGTGCCAAAAACTGCAGTTCCTCAAACGTCCACTTGAGGCTGGCTGCAGAAGTGAGTCAGTCTCCATAAGTCCCCATGTTAGACAGCAGAAATAAACATGTTTACAGCCTGGTACAAAAAACAGTTTTGGTCTCTGTAGCTAATTTCCCCGTTCATGACAACTGTACTGAGGGTGAATTTATATACAACTCACCTGTTCACATTATATTAAGGCTTAAAGTTATGCAGGATTCAGAGCGTGGACAAAAAAAAACATTTATTTTATACGTTTACAGAGTTCATCGTGTGAACACGCTTTCTGCATACAGTGCTCAAACTCAGTCATCGATTTCGTGATCTACATTTTGATTGTATCATGCAACGTTTAGCTCGACAGCCGTGCTCATTCTCACACTTAGATGACGTCCGCCCAGTCACATTTCTCCTTAACATTTGACCTGACCTCCTCGAGCTCTAATCCTGCAGCTAAAAATATGACTTATCTTGAATAATAAGATCATTTTAAAACAATAAAAGTAATAAAGCAGCTAATACATCAGTAAAATATCACAAAATATCACACTTTGTAGTACTTCTCCTAGTTTTTAACACACATTTGACTCAAAACTGTTGACTTACATGTAATGTAATCGACTCACTCCGTTATTCGGACTCCATTTGCTCTACCTCTGCTAACGCTGTGATAGTTTTTATCTCCATTTGTAAGTCGATTTCTTGTTTTTATGTAAAAAATGTCTTTTATACTGTTTTCAGCACAGGTTTAATATAGGTTAGTTGCTTCTGTATGTTTACTGTGTCTCACGCTGCTACTGGATGCGACACATTTAAAATGCACAGAGCTGAAAAAGCAAAATAAAAAAGAACAAACGCGAAACAAAACAGTTATTCTGTATATTTATTGATAATAAGACCACTGATGGTGACTTAGTCAATAGTAGACAGCAGGGTGCAGTTCTTTTTGAGTGTCTGGTGACCCCATGTGTAAGCAGGATGGTATTACAATTTAGTATTTACAAGGACGATATCAGTTTGAAGGGGAGGGGGAGGAAAAACTGCTTTCATACATTCACTAAATAAATGTACAGCTTTAAAAGCAAAGTTTGAGAAGCCACAACCAAATACTGACCAAAACAGATCCACAAAATCTAGATGATCGCTCACTCTCTCTCTCACACACACACACACACCTCGTCATACAAGGATAACACACACTCAGAGGTTTAAAGGAGTCACACACACGCTGAGAGAGAGATCGAAATCACTTTAAACTTAATGCCAAACTGAACCGTGATAATAGTAATAATTATAAATATACAGCTAAATTGAAACAGCTACATGTTTGCACGTTACTCTCAACAGAACATTGGCCACAATTATTTTTTTCAGTGCAATTGTTTACCTATAAACTATCAAACAAATACAGATTAACAGCACAGAGTGCGGAATCAAAACTGTGACTCGACGTTTATACCGGTTAGCATATTATAATGAGAAACATTACATCATATAAATTACATTTCCAATAAATATCTACAGATGATGACGATGACGTTCATGGCGTGTTGATGCACTACATAGAATACTGTAAATACTAGATTAACACTGTTGGAGCCCTCTGCATGGCGACTGTCACACTTTTCTCACTCAATCTTGACCCGAGTTATTTAATACGACGCGTGCAGGCTGAAAATCGTTTGTTGCACCTGTAGCCACATCTGACAGGTACGCCTCTACGTCGCTGCAACAAGCTGAGATATTTAACCAAGAGAGGTCGGCGAAAAGAAGATTTTCAGCAGCTAAACTGTGAAATTTAATGACTTACTCCGAGAAAGACAAGTTCTGACATTACTAAGGTGCCGGTATGCTTCAGATGAACACACCTTTCATCAGACTTGTGGGGCAGATCGGTCAGGTGTGTTGATTTAAACCTCCACTCCGACTTCTGTCACGTTTAGGGTACATTCAGACAGGATCGGGCGCGGCGCGGTGTGGTGGTGTGTGAGTAACGTAACCGCTGTGAAACAATCAGGAAATAACTTTTTAACTAGCTGATTAATGACTTATTAATTATCGATTATTATCTGTCTGGATGCACCCTCACTCTGACCACCAGGTGCTTCTGCAAGGTTTCCAAGCCTATTCCAAAGAGAACGAAATGAAATGGCCGGGTCGCCCCACGCATTGACCTTTAAGGAGGGGTGAGGACGAGAGTGCAACAACACTGAGGAGTCTATTTCTGCCTTTAGCTGAGTTTCATCTTCCTTCAACCGCTCCGAACAATGAGGAAGTCTCTCAGACAGCTGTGAGACGGGAGTCAGTGGTGTGAACTTATTGACCCGATAGCGACCAAGATGACGTTAGAAAGCTGTGTGGTGTGCGTTCATCTGCTTTGTAACAGATTTGTTCAATTGTTGATTTTGCTTCCGTTAGCGTAATTTAAGCATGTAATTTAGAGCAAAGTGGAAGGTTTGCTCGACTCTTACCTGATGATGACTTACAATTTTAAGATGTAATGTATCTCATAATTTGCTATTTTAGTTAAATGATCTGGTCAAAAAAATAAAATAAAATACCGTGCCTCGTCTGCAGGTACAAATTCTCCCTTTTCTCTCCTTTGTCAGTTTCCCTATAAACTTAAAATATTATCCTCGGTACACGTAATCGGTTCACAAAATGTCACAACCATAGGAATATACAATGGTGAGCGATAGCAAAGTCAAATGCAAAACTAAACCTGTCTATTAAAGTATTACTTTCAAGCTTTAGTAATGTCATTCTGTACAAAGATGTGCAGTGGTCCTCTGATGACGGTCGGTGAAGCATGCTGCAACCAACTGAGAAGCCAAGTTGCACCCAATCACCTATCTGAGACCAAGACTGCTGTCAACTCCCGACAAGTCTGGTTCTAACCCGCCCGTTGTGGGTCGTAGGCTGTAGTGATCCGAGATATGTGCCAATGAGCAACTTCTACATCAAGCAGCGGTGTGATGTGACGTGTGGTACAGGACGTTTTGATGCAACAGCAGTGAGTCAAGGAATGGTGCTTTACAATAAGATACATTAAGATATTACATTAAGATCACAGGCAGAGAGACGGAGGGAGGTAAATTCCAATGCGGACGTGTGATAGTGTTTTGGGAATTTACTCTTGTCGTGTGTCGAGGCTCTTTGTCTTTTTTTCTTCTCTTCATCTCCCTAAAAAAGACAAAAAAAAACACAACAAGAAAGAGTTAGCTGTGTTTGGACTGAGTTTATCCCACGACGGGGAAATTCTCCTATTTGTTGCTAATTGATTTAAATCTAAATGGTCTCTTGCGAGCGTGTCTTATATCTTTAAACATCTCTCACCTGCCACGTCACATCAGCTAGACCATCTCATATTGATTGGCTGTGATGATCCTGGACAGACAGCAGGCCAGCAACATGCCGATCAGCTGAAAGACAGACGGACGGACGGACAGACGTGTGCTCGTTTAGAAGAAGAACAAGAAGAAAGAGTCTGTTGCACTTTGCAGGAACACCATCGTCTATTTAAACGGCTTCTTATCTCGCGCAGTCACAGCAGATGAGTTGAAAACACAGGCGTTATTAACGACATTAACGACGGCTCTGTTTTGCTCTCGTGACCCAGCACGCACAATAACAGGACTTCAGCCATCTAAAAGGCCAAAGCTGGCAGCATCCAGCAGTGAAGGGAACATAACTTTACCTTATTTTTAAACTCTTACCTGTGAGAAAGCGATCCCGAATGTCACTCCTGCGATAATGGCCATGTTGGTCTCCATGAACGAGGTGACCAGCTCATAGCAGCCCTGAAACACAGGGGGCAGGTTAGTGCGCAGAGGGTACAGGGACCTGTTATATGTGCAAATTAGGGGCAAGATGGATATCTGGGAGATTATCTGCGGCGGTTAGTGCATGGAAGAGGGAGGTGGTTTTGAAAAGGTGAGTGAGAACCTGTCCGTCAGTTTTTAGAAGAACCTCGCAGCAGCAACAGTCAAGAAGATGCAACTGACCTGGTGGTAGACCTTGCTCACGGCTACAGTCGTATTGCGGAGGTCTTCTGGGTTGCAGTCAGAGGAGTTGAAGCAGCAGCTGGCAGGGATGCCATTGGATGGGTAATACACACTGCCGAACCAGCTGGTGTAGTTATACACGCCACAGCAACGCAGCTAGGAATGCAGAGCAGATAAGGATTAAACGTGAATTAAACATGAGTCAAAATAATCCCAAAAAATGAGTCTGTTACGAAACAGTTTGGGTTCTATTCTCTTTGGCACCTGGACAGTTTCTTAGCAAACGCTGGAGTAAAAAGTGCATTCAGTGAGGCCTATTTTCAGCTGGTGTTACATACATACTCTGAATAAACTACAGTGCCCTTGTTCATGGTAATAAAAGAATATCGGTAGACAAATAAGCTATGTAACGCTTTCGGTTACGCAGGAATCGCTTCTTGTTTTTGGTCTTTTTTTATCGGATCTGCTGACAATAATAAAGTAAAATGCTAACCACGACCTTTAGCATTCCAAGTTTTGGTTTTCTCCATGAGCTGCTGGATGATTTCGTGTCACGTGGACTCACCTTGTGCTGCAAGTTATCGACGGCGCGGCTCGCCTCGTCCTCGGCGTTGTAGTTGAGGACTGCGTCGGTGTACGTCCTGTGGAAGGTTCCCTTTATCTGCGACATGCAAACACGCAATCCCGCACGTCAAGAGCACGTGAGCGCTTTACGCAGATTAGAAAAGTTAAATGTGTGTTTTGCATGCTCACCTCATGGCGGAACACAAATCCAGAGATCCCGGCCACTAACTCAGCGAGGAAGACCAGCGACAGAAACATGGCATACTACGGAGAGACGAGAGGGAAGAGGGAGATTTGCATAGTTTGCATAAAAACCCTCTGCCTTAGACGTGTATCATTTGGCTATGTTTGCACACACACACCACACACACACACACACACAGCGCACTCACTTGACCACCATTAACCGAACAAAGTGCCCTGCAGCATCTATTGGATTTCTGATCCCTCTCTACAGGATAGAGGTCAGCCATTATTCCCTTTATCATGTGACCTAAGGCTAATTAATCAGCATCCAACAACACTCTTCTCTCTCTCTCTCTCTCTCTCTTGCTGTAATATACTACCCCGCCCATTCCTCCACAGCTCTCTCACCAGCTTCAGCATCCATGGGCTTCCTCTGCAGGTCGCGAAGCATCCGAACAGGCCGAAGACGATGATGACGGTCCCGGTGCCAATGAGGACGTACGGGGCGTTGGTGGAGTTGTCGGCTATCAGAGAGATGTACGGGCCCAGCATCAACTTCCCCCATACTCCCACTGCCAGCAGGATGGCTCCTGTTATCTAGAGGGTGGGAGAGATGGATGTAACAGAGAGAGAGAGAGAGAGAGAGCACAGGGAACAAAATGAAAGCAGCGAACGGGCCTTTATCTCCGCACCTCTGCGATATTACAATAGCAGCTTTTTAGCAGCGTGCCGAGGGGGGAGGAGGAGAAAGAGGATCAAGGTGGAACAAGAAAGGAGAGCAATTAGAGTAAGGAGGAGGAGACGAGAGACAGAAGACACAAATTTATCTGGAGTGTGGGATAGTGATCACCTGCTTTGTGAATGTGCCTGCATTCACACAGAGAGAGAGGGGAAAAAAACAGAGGAAAAGAAAGGGGACACGTCAAAGAAGCTCTTTGATCCGAGGCGAGACGCTTCCTCCTGTTGCGCCTCTCTTAGCATTTCAAATGAAGGCTGCGGATAAAAGAGCGTGTTGTACGAGGCAGCTGAAGCGCCGTGTGTCTCAGCTGGGTATGTCTTGCTGGCATCGGAAAGCGAGCGGGGTGTGGAACGGCTGCTGATGATCTGACTCTGGCGATGGCCAAGTCATCATACTACCCTCCATCCTCACCAAGAGGAGAGGCCACTCGTGCTCCTGCTGCCAGGCCCTCTGGCTCAGAGAGGGAGCAGTCTGTGCAAAATGTCTCCGAGCAACCCTGAAACCTCTAAAAACTGATGAGAACGAGCCAATGCGACTGAAAACAGCAGTGCGAAGACTCTTTGAATAAACGTTCCAACTCAGCAGTTCAACAACGTCCCGAGGCTTAATGTCACGTTACATAAAAATAACAATACAAAAAAATGTTTCTTTGCATACACCTACGCTGCCGCGTCGCCCCTCTGACGTCTAAAGCTTAGATTAGTCTCTGCAGGTTAATGACCGTGTCAACATTTACACTTTGCCCCGTTGGCAGGGCGTGTGCATACAATAGTTGGGCAACGTTTCCCCTTTGATTGTTGCATTGGTCTGGATTTGGTTGCAGTTTAACCACCTCAGGTATCAGGAGCCCTTTCAGACTTGACTGTGTCTCCTGCAAACATCCACACACACGAATGTCTTTCTATATCAACACACAAGGACAATGAGTTAAAGGTGTGCAGTGCGGCTGTGATGATAAGAAGGGTTACGGCGAAAGAGACACAGAAGAAACGAGCTAAAACTATAGTTTGAAGTTACTAGTTTAAGGTTTAAGGTTGTAACTAACAATTATTTTCATTATCGATCAAGCCTTCGGTCTATAACTTGTCAAAAAAAAGCTCAATTTGACAAAGTTTAGCGTTAATAAAAACTAAGAGACCCTCTAAAAAATGTAATTTCTACTTAAAGTCAGAATAAATCTGTTTTGAGTTCATCAGACAAAAGAAGAAAGTGTTATTAACCGCCCGAGCCAAATTTAAATCATTAAAAATATCAACAAGTTTATGAAATCAGGTGTTAAAATCAGGTAAAAATGAACTCTCATCTCCAGGACTGTGGGGGCGTGTCCTCTGAATGCTCTGAAGCCACGCCCACTCCTGGGAGCAGTCGAGCGGCCATTTTGAAGCTTCAGAAGATGACTAACTCTGAAGCACTCTGAGCTGAGATGAATTCATCTCTGTCTCTCTGCTCAGGGCGCCCTCAGCGTGTCATCGAGCCGCCCTTTAAGGACCGCCCACAAAATCCTGAAAAGTCTTTTCACGTCTTTTCAGCAACTGTTGTCCAACATGTTTAATGTGTTTGAAAGAAATCTCAGAACTAACTTTCAAGGTCTTCAACAAAAACAACTTCAACAGCTGCACTGAATGTTGGTTTCTCACAGTCACGTATTCATCTCTCTGTCTTTGTGGCTTAAACGTGTAGCTGTGGTCTCTGTTATATAAGCAAAAAGGGAATTATTGACAATTTGTGGGCAGTTAGATGCGAGATGATAAATCCTCAGCGGTATGACATTTGATGGAGTGAAGAGCCACTAGATATTCTATTTAAAATCATCTCAAGAGTTTAATGTTTTTATAGTCTCCTGTACAAGATGGAGGACATTCTCTGCAGGCCTACCAGTATTACATTTCCACTGTACTGTACAGTATGTACGTCTGTATTAATGGTCACCTACTGAGATTGCATGATATCTAAATGAAGACGTGTTTTGAGAGGTGAAAAGCCAAAAAAATCCCACCGGTCTCACACACAGAGACATTAAAGGCTCAGATACTGACGTATAAATAGGACGTGAAGATCTCGGAGAGGTCGTCATATCACCCAACCAAACTTTTGATGTCAAATGTACGACCGACATCCCAAAAACTGAAGATATTCAGTGTTCTATCACATGCGACAAAGATTTGCGTCGCAGGAAGCATCAAATTTGTGTTTTTTGGTGACAAAACAACCAGAACAATCCCTTCAATAGTTGCTGATTCATTTCCCGGATGGGAAGGATTAATCGAGTCGTCGTTGGTGGAGAGGATCCCGTCTTCGTGAAGGCTGCTGATTTGATTCGTCATCTACTGTTTCATGTGACTGTCATTTAAGATGTCAGTACACAAGATGACGATGTACTCACTGTTTATATCGTTATCAGCAAAATGTCTGCCCGGCCTAACAGCCGCCGCCGCATACAAGTACAGGATCATCTCGTCGATGCTAAAGTGTTCACTTTTAAAGCCAGCAGGGAAATCAAGTCCAAGGAACAGGGGCAAGTCATCTAGACTTCATGCCTGTTGCTGAATCCTAAACAGCTTCCGACCCCCTTTTCGCCTCCTGCCTCCTCCCCCTCCTCTCTAGAGGAGAAGCCCCCTCCCTGCACGTTTTGTTTGAAATTCAATGCCAGGCTGTCCAGCGCAGAGTTTAAAACAGGTCAGCCCTCTTCCCTCCTCCTTCCCCTGCCTAATAAAGAAACAGAAGGTGCGATGACAAAATATGCTGGCGAGGACACCACGCAGACTCCGCCACCTGCTCCGCATTCAGCCGTCCTGTGTGTGCGTGTGTTTGCGCATGTAAGAGTATGGCGACGTAGCAATTCACACACGAGACATTATTTGCCACGACAAGCTGGTGACAGTGGAATCAAGGGCCCAGACAACCGAGGTTAGCTCCCTCTCACATCGAACTCGGTGCCAGTGAACCTCTCGCCTGCTTCACCCTCTGGGGTTGAAGAGAGCCACCGAGCTGCGAGACTCTTCTGCATTTTAGACATCTGAAACCTGATGCTGTGGATGTAAGGGAGCGCTGCTTACGGCCCAATCCTGACTAAATATAAAAGTTCATATCTGTGGCAGCGGCACATGTCTGCAGAGAGAGACACACGGCACAGCTCTTCCTTTTTTTAAGCCTTTAACATGACCATGGCTGATTTCAGTTCTGTGCTTCCACCTCCTGCACTTCTTATTTAAGATATTTTCACTTCCTCCAGTCTGGAGTGAATGCAGGGGAAAGTTCTTCAGATCCTCAACACATTTTGGACAGATACATCTCTTCCCTGGTTCCTATATTTGGCTGCTATCATATAACCCACAATAATGGTACACCAAGTCCTTCAAACTGCTTGTTAGTGGGTCACACAGTATCGTGGTTACTGTATTTTGGCTAATAAGCCGTCTTTTGCACGTATGTTGGATCATATTTGAAGACTTGAATGGTAAACAAACAGCCGAGATACTGTTTCACTTCTCAAAAGTAATTGGATGCAACCGCAGCCAAATTTATTTGGTTGGAGAGCCGCTTCGTCAAACTCAAAGGACGCTTACTACAAAGAGCGTTGATTACAGTGAAAACACGCTCTGTTATTGCTTGCTTAGCATTGTGAATGCAGCTTCTTATGAATTCAAATCAGAGCGAGGCTTTGCAGCTTAAGACCTCAGCGACAATCCTCCAATCCTACAATCCTCCATCCTCCTATTGATTCAAACTCTTTGGTATAATTTGAGGCTTTTGTGGTGCTGTGTTTTGTTTGCGTATAATTTCTCAGGGTGTGTCTAATGTTTTTGCTCCGGTATTACAGAGTGTGTAAATGTGTTGGACAACATATCAAGTAGATCTGCTGCACACATCCATCTACAGGTGCAGGACACAAAGGAAGCAAAACATGTTGTCGTCATAGAGGTTTTGTATCATGTGATGCCCGAATTGTAAGTCAGATCTTGTTTTGCATCAATAAGATAAGATAAGCTAGATTTAACCTCTATGGATAGGATTTGGAAACACTGGCAGCTGCTCTGCCAATCATTTGAGTCATTTATGAACGCCTCTCTGGTCCAAGCTTCTCAACTGTGAGAATTTTGCTGCTTTTCCTTATTTATTTGGATATATTTGTGCTTTGGACTGCTGGTCTAACTAAAAAAAGACAAGCATACATGCAAACTTAGACTTTACAAGACTGTGACTATATTCTAAACTTTTGGCAGGGATCAAAGGGTCGTCGAAGGACACTTCAAAGGTGTATATAAATTATTATTGATAATTATATATATTCTTCTACATATTTCTTATTCATTTTCTTATCCACCTTGTATATGTAGTCTCAGTTTAAGGTAAGCTATGTGGGCATGATACAAAGGATCCTTTATTTCAAGTAGATCTTTATGATTTATTCAATATGTTTCTTATTTATTTAGTATTTTCTTTTCCATCTTGTGTATACGAGCTGCTGCAAGTGAATTCTCCAGTGTGCGACCATCAAAGTCAGTCTTATCTTATCTTATCATGTCTTGTCTCATCTTATTACATATACAAAAGCACCACATAACATGCTAACAAGCTAACAGGATGTATTTACATTATATGTTCAATTATCAGTCTCTCTTAAGGCAAGATATATGTGCACACTTTTATATATGATACAAAGGATCCTTGAAGGATACGTGAAATATGTATATTTATTTCAAGTATATCTTAGATTTCTTCTTATTTATAAGTATTTTTTTGTTATCCACCTTGTGTATATGAGCTGCTGTAACAAGTGAATCTCCCTGTTGTGGGATCTCTTATCTAATCTTATTATACAAACATCGCACAGCCTTGAAATTTGGAGCCAACACAGAAACAAATAAACAACCATCATCTGCAGTGCTGTTGTATTTTATTGATGTTTGTTGTATTTCTATGTTTCAGTTTGAGGCACTTTTAAACAGGTGCTCCTGCAGGGATCACCGGGTCCACTGGGGCACGGTAAACGGTGCAGGGTCCCTTTAACGGTCTATACCGAGCAAGGACCCCACATCGTACAGTATATAAGAAAATGGGTTTTATTACAAAAACGGGCCTCGTCGTCCGTGCAGGCCCCGCAAACGGACGTGAGTGAAGTCGTTGCGGTGCCGTGTTAAACATCCTCCACCGCAGCTAACTGACAACAAGCAGGGCGCCGTGTGACGCCCAGCAGCCTCCGTGTATGTAACCGCAAACACGCGTTATATCACGGGAGGCGATGCGGCGACGTTAGAGGAAACACGCAAAGATGAACGCAAACAGCAAGAATCCGTCGATGATGCTGCCAAATGTCCAGCCCTTCATCACGCACATAAAAAACAAACACACACACACACACACACACACACACACGGTGGATCGGGATTTTCTCACACACACATGACACAGAAAGGTTTACATACCCAGAACACGAAGGAGTAAACGATGAGGAGCGTCTTCAGGCAGGTGATGACCGGTTTAGTTTCCATTATGGAGCTGTGTGATAATAACGGCAGTACGTTGGTGGTGGAGGAGGAGGAGGTGGAGGGGGGGAGAGAGGAGAAAGCACCGTCTGTGTGGTGTGTGTGTGTGTGTGTGTGTGTGTGTGCGCTGCAACCAACCACACGCTGATGCAGCCACGCAGCCTCACTGGAGCAACGCATCAAGAGCAGTTTACAGCATGATGAGTGTCAAATCATCAGCCTGGTATTGATCACACAGTTATTGTAATTAACCCGAAGAGGTTTAAGATGCAGGTGAGATTTTATTTAATGTGTTTTATTCTGTATTTTTATGAATCAAACACACACACACACACACATCTGCACTCATTTTGTACCACAAGACATGATTCATCCTCATGTTTATATAATTAAATTCAAGCTATGACTTAATGTAGCACTGTTAAATTACTCAATTACTGTTTCCTGTGTTATATTTAATTATATTTACTGTTATATACAGACACATACATGCATGACACTGTCCAACACACATATCTGTGTACTAGAGAAGTGTGCAGATATAATGTAACTAAATTACTTTTTGTTAATTGCTGTTATATATGTGCATTATGGAAATGATCCACTGTGCACGACTGTAGAAAAAAGAAAAGAGCCCTCCATCTTCTCCCTTTGTGTACAGAATATATAAGAATTTTTAAATCACATCTACTGAAATTCAAAATACTCTGATTACAAATGATCCTGCACAGTGGTGGAAGTATTCAGATCCTTTACTATAATAAGCTAAATGTGATTAAAGCGCTCAGTTTGCAGCCGAACGGCTCCTGTGAGTGTGTTTTATATTTGATGATTAGTAATGCATTAAGATGTAAGCTGGTATTATATTTATACATTAGTAACATTGCAGGTATAACGTGTCACCTGTAGCCACCAGTAAGACGTCAGATAAACATAGCGATGTTAAAGGCAGCCTGCTGTGTTCCCTCACAGATGTTTTGCAGTAGAAGTATAAAGTTACACGAGACACTCAGGTAAAGTACAGACCTTTAAATTGCACTCAAGTGCAAGTGTGTTTGAGGAAATTACTGTTGGCCTCTTGGACTACTTGTGATTTCACAAAATCACGCCCTCATGTAGGTCAGCCATAAATCTGAGATCTAAGGTGAGCTTTCAGCAGAGGAATGCGAGAACTGTGTCAAACTGCAAATAATGTACAATGTGTCACCGCACGGTGAAGGTCAAGCAGCCGAGTGAACGGTGAAATACGTGTAAAGAAAATACATGTAACTGGGCTCAAATGAATTTAAAATATACTTAATTTTCCTGGGAACATCTTAATGGTATCACTGCCACGTGTAACTATAATGACACATTCAGAGCCATTGTGAAGCTCTGTGTGGTGGCCATGTTTGTAGTCCTGCCCCGTGAATCACCGGTGGACCTAAGGCAAGCTGGAGAACACCTGTCATGAACGGGTAAATTAGCTATAGAGACCAAAACTACCAGGCTGTAAACATGTTTATTTCTGCTGTCTAACATGGGGACTTATGGAGACTGACTCACTTCTGCAGCCAGCCTCAAGTGGACGTTAGAGGAACTGCAGTTTTTGCACATATGTCGTCTTCACAGCCCGAATACCTGAATTTTTATGAGCTAGCAGACCGTTGTCACAGCAGACATTCTGACATGAAAGGAAGGGTCAACTCGGGTGTTACCGGTGATGCTAATGGTTCAGTTGAATCGGACCGGGGGTCCCATGAAGGCTTTCCTGGCCCCATCCATGTTAAAAACACATCCATCACTACAGAGACTCAGTTCTGCCAGTTTGAGTGCGTATGGCTTCACTGTGTTGTGTACAGAACCAACAACAGACCAGCAGATTGTTGCTGCGCTGCAAATTTATCTGCTTATTAGCTAAATATTTGATCAGGCTGAAGACAAAATCAGTGCTTTACGAGGACACGTCTGACGGACGGAAGCTGTGTTATATGATGGCTGATGAATCATCACCCAAGACGGCGTGACAGTGAAGCCACCTGCAGCACACGCCGCTTCAGATTCATCAAAAGACCAACAGCCAGCACGCCGGGAGAGCGCTCTCCCACATTTGAAAAGTAATAAGCAGGCAAAGACTTTTCAAACGTCTGTCGACCCAGAAAAAAACATGTAGGAGTGTTTGAATGCAACAGAAACAGACGACAAGAACAAAGACGTTGGTGAGGACGAGGCACAGCCTGGATGATCCAACAGGCTGATGTACACATGATGTGCACACGTTCTCCACGGCTACATCTAAAACACACGGAGCGAGTCACAGTTATGGTGTGCAGACACAGGTTTAATACATCAAAAAGATAATTCAACAGAGATTCAAGGTCATTTTTTCAAATCTATTAGCCGTTTCCTCGGCTTCATGCACGATCACATGGTTTGCCCAGTTGTCGTGGAGACGGATCTGTTGACGCGCAAGCTTAGTGATCTCAAGATCTGCTGGGTTAAAGTTAACCGAGTTCATTCTCAGCTTGGACGTCAACAGATCCATCTCTGTGACAGCTGAGAAAATTCAATCTGCCGATGCAGACGGTGCGACGCGAGCGAAGGAGACCTTGAAGGTGAGATACAAACTACTATTTCCAAGATTAAACACTTCGACAGACGCGGCGTCGTGGAATAACTCTGTCGAGATTTAATGTGCAATACGATTAACAAGATTTATAGTACAGCTGGTGTCATGTTCACCACGTATTACCGTGACCCTGCGGCACACAGGCTGGAATAAAATGTAAAACCAACAGCAAGAACAATCGTCCACAGATTATGTGTCACTAGTTCACAGTGTTCATCGTGCCAACTCATGTCTCCACCTGAAGCTCGCTGTGACGTGAATACTGAAGAGTCTGATGATCCTCCTCCAACATGACATCCAGCTTTCTTTAAAAAGCTTCACTACATTCAAGAGAACTAAAAACAAACAAACATTAAAACACAAAAATATAATCGGTCCCTACATCGCACAGACGCTGTGGTTCTTCAAGTGTGTTCAGTCAGTAGTAAGTACACGGCCTCCTGAAGGAAATACATTAAAAGTGCTCAAACATACAATGTTTTTAAGACAGCGGGTCTCTTACAAGAATCACAAGTACCAACAGATTTGTTCTTCAGCGTCATCCAACAGTGATTTGAACACAAAGTGAATTATCACCCTTTAATCGGAGAGAATTTGTAGTTAACATATCGAATCACCGCGGTCCCGATTTATGAGCGGTTTCGATATCGTATCTGACATGGCAACCTAAATATCTGTGTTGGAGTATTCGTGTTGAGGTGCAGGTCGCTGTCAGGTGCAGCAGAAGGATGTCGCGCTGCTGTCTTAATCCCTCCTTATTTTTCTGCCACAATGCAACACAGCTCTGATTAACATATTTTCCACCTCTAATCTGTCGTAAAGCTTCTTATACTTTCGCTGCTGGGGATGTAAAGCTCTGCGGCGTAAAAAAAAAGTCTTACTTTTACTTTGTTAGATTTTTTTGAAAGAAATGGGGCAGGGGACACGCTGCAGATCAGCTCTGATGAACGATCACCTGCTTTTAAACGGCCGGCCCTCGTCAGGATGAAATTAAGATCAGGAAATGTAAGTGGAGTTTAGAATAAGAACTGTTCTTGCAAGAGGCCGACATTCAAGTAAAACTAGTGTGCGTTCATTGCTCTATTTGTGTGTTTAAGGCTACCTTTTACATTAAAAGATCCCTGTGAGAGAAAACCTCCCATTCTTCTTCAGGTCTATTAATAAGTCAGTCGGCAGCTGGATGATTGATAGTCTGTACACGGAGAATTGTGTTGAAGCAACAGCGAGGGGAGAATATGTGAAAGGGCAGCGGTGAAGCCACTCAAACGTCTCATCATGCTGTCTCAAAGGCACCAGTCTTCTGATGTGTATGATCTTCATCCCTGATGTGGTTCACTCAGCTCTGTGACGCACATGCTGCCCGAGTCCCTCCTCTTCAAGGCTTTCGTCATTTTCAAAGCGGTGAGTCTTTTCAAGTTTCTGCTCGCTCTGCTGGTTTAAAGATGGCACCGCTCTCTATACTGACCCAAACTCAGACATCCATCCTTCATATTTTTCCAGGTCGGCGGCGGAGACGGACTTGGAGATCTTCTTGAGCGTGAGGGTGAAGTCCTCCATGGTCACAGGCATCTGCAGCTCAGTCCTTGGACAGAGCTCGGATCTCCTCCGGGCTCAGGCCTTGGATTCGGCGACGCATTGCCATCATGGAGACGTCTCTGAAGGGGGGTGAGAGGGGGTGTTAGCATTTCTGATATTTTGGATTCCATACATAGGCTGAAATCCTGCAGGGCGTGTGTGAGGACGACACCTTTCCAAGGCGAATCAAACAATGCAAACCAGAGATAAGCAGAGAAAACCTGAGCAAAATAATGCTGCTGCCATTTCCAGAGCAGAGCGGCGCTGGAAAGCAGCCTGTGTTAGAGTGTGTAGCCAAAACAACCCTGACTGTGCACGGAGAGACGGCTCCCCAGCAACCAGCATCCAAGGACAACACGAGTCAGACAGAGACAAAGAGAAGGAAATTTATGGAGAATAAATAGCAAATAATCATCTTGTGTGTATCATCAGGAGGGGAGGGGGAGCTTTAGAGAAGCCAGAGGAAGAAGACGAGTCGAAATAAGTTTGAACTCGGCACAGGAAGCGTGAAATTTAGATTTCAGTACGACGATGTCTCAAATATACTAAGACCGTGAGCTGACAGGGCGAAAGGAATAAAGACCAGATGGATGAAACTTTCCACACTTCCACCATTAGACGTGTCAGTGAGACGAAGACGCGTTTTTTGCAGACTGTGTTGCATCAGCGAGGTTCTCCGACAGCACCAGAGCAGCTGTCATTGCGTTAACGCGCGACCGGGCCTATTTATAAAACATCAAGTCATCACGTGTACCTGTAAGCCACCATCAGCCGTGATATCTCAGTCAGAGAAGGACGAATCAGTGATTCAATTACAGCACTGAGGGTGCAATTAAAAGATGATTAAGATGGAAATATGCATAAATCTGATCAATAGTTCATTTCAGAATACTAATCATGTTATTCTGCATCATAATTATAATAAAACACACACACACACACACACACCTGCAGACGTTGGTGATGTCTGCTCCAGAGTAACCTTCTATTTTCTCCGCGATGAGGTCCAGGTCCACGTCAGCAGCCACCTCCACCTCCCTCAGGTTGATCTTCAGAAGCTCTACACGACCCGTGGCTACACAACACACACACACACACACACAGATCACATGTGAGGTTCAGGATTGTTGTGTGCAGCCTTTATTTGGACCAGCGCGAGGTTGTTGTGGCTGATGAGGTCACCTGTGGGCAGCGGGATGTAGATCCGCTTCTCCAGCCGCCGTCGCAGCGCCTCGTCGATGTCCCAGGGGAAGTTGGTGGCGGCGAGGACCATCACCATCTTAGAGGGGTCGTCGTTCTCCATAGCTCCCCCAACACCTGGTCGCAAAACACGCACACACAAGCCGACATTAAACTAGTAATTACGTGTGTACTTCTTCACCTCCCCGATTCTACGTCCCACTCACCGTCCATCTGAACCAGAAGTTCTGATTTGACCCTGCGGCTGGCTTCGTGCTCATCAGATGTTCCTCTTCTGCCACAGATGGAGTCGATCTCGTCGATGAAGATGGTTGTTGGTGCATAAAATCGAGCCTAAAAAAAAGTGTGAGACTTTTTCTCTGCCGTGTAACCGAATATTTAGACGTCAGTGTGGCGTTCTTCGGTTCTGCTCACCATTTCGAACAACAGACGGACTAGTTTCTCCGACTCGCCCCTGTATTTGGAGGTGAGGGTGGAGGAGGACACGTTGAAGAAAGTAGTCCCGCACTCTGTGGCCACAGCTTTGGCTAACATGGTCTTCCCTGTCCCAGGAGGGCCGACCATCAACACGCCCTGAGACACAAATAATACACACTGTTAGGACATAAAGACATACACACCTACAGTATATATGCTCTCAGAGGGTGTTGGACTCTGCAAAGGTTGCCCCTTGTCTCCGATTCTTTAAGAAACTCTGGGTTGCATCTCAGGATTGCCACAGACTCTATGTATCTCGGGGTCTTGTTCATCAGTGAGATGGACCGGCGGGTTTGGTCTGGCATCTGCAGTACTCCGGACGCTGCTACTGGACCATTCAGGTTCAGAGGGAGCCGAGCTTCCCAAAATGGATGGATGGACGTAGAGTATTTTCTCAACCCGCTTCTCATACGTCAGTGATTCTCATCACCTGGGCTGGTACCATTCCACACGGTGTTGGCTGCCGATCCGCAGAGATGCTGCCTGACGAGAGCTGATCATCCATACCTCCACTCTGTTTATTCTCCCAACTTATCTTGACTGAATGCATTTATTTGTTTCAGTCCCTCTCCCGTCAAAGATGTTTTTATTACAGTTCGATCTTCGCCGTGCAGAATGATGCAATTGACACAGGGGTGATGTGGAAACTGGAAGCCTGCAGGTCTTTTTCGGCGAAGTCGGAGACATTTTATGACAGACGTGCGAAGATGATGCAACGGGTGCAATTAAAAATAATGAGTTAGCTCACTGGCGGAGTCTTTTGAGGATGCCGGACGGCAGTGATTTCTCTGGTAATCGTCGGCATTAAAGCCCTCGGTGTTTCAACTTTCAAATACATTAAATATGAATAAGAGTGCGAGCTTGCCGTCAGCGTGGAACTGCAATTATTGTGTATTTTTAGGAGTGAGCTGCTGCAAACTCTGTACGTCATTCCGATCCATTAGAGACAAACTAGTGAGGAAGCATTTAGATCCACGGGGCTGATAAACAGGAGGCGAGTGCATCCGCTCCATGACAGTGCTACAGATTAGGACACACGGCACAACTTGTACCCCGACATGGAGCAAGCGAGTATGTGTGTTCCCTCCAAACAGTTAAAACAAGGCAACACTGAAGCATTCTGTCTGAATGTGCTGCAGAGAAGTGATGATGATCGTGTTAGTTGTTTAAGCTCTGATTTGTGGATCTCCGGTGAGCTCATGCCAACAGAAACACAGATTCGCAGCTGTTCATTCGATGAGTTTAATGTCAGAGCTGCACTTCATTAGAGGGATGAAACGAGACCGTGGGACTACAACACAACCGTTGTAGACTCGGCATAATGTCGGTGTTTAGCGTAATCATCACACATTGTCAGCGCCGGATGAAATCTGTTATTACTGGGCTTAACGGTGCATGTAAATGAATTGTCTTCCACTAAACTGAACAAATACAGTTTGAGTGTCGCGTCCCTTTCTCACTTTTGTGTCGTCGGTTACGTACGTTTCTTTTAAATGTCGCTACTATTAAACAAACTTTCCATCTCTGATGCAAATCTCTTCTGTAAACTATCGCTGCCGCTCTCATGTCTGACAGTTCTGCATCTGGTTTGTGTACGCCGCTGAACAGATCACATAAACCACAAAAGGAGCATTGTGTACTTGCAGTCCTTGCTGTCACACGATGCATACGGCTAATAAAAGGATGGGGCAGACACATTTTTGATATAAAACGCCGATGCGGGCCGGGTTGATCAGAATCTCAGCAGCAGCAGGTGGGAGTGGGAAGGTTCATCTGCAGTAAGCGTGAAGTAATAATCACAAATCCTGCAGGGGAGGACTGAAAACAGAGCAGCACAGGCCTCTACGCTAAATGTCACCTATGATGACACAAATAACTTCAGCCGATGCGTCTTTTAAATGTATTTTTGTCCTGTGACTAACTTATTAATCATTCTTTGTACTGCGCTTCCAGTTATCTGGATACAGTCTAAGTAAAGCGTTCAATTCTGCATTTATCAGACGCTGTGCTGCCGGAGGAAACGATAACATATTGACCCCTCACATGGCCCGCCTGAGGGTGAAGAGTCCTCACATGATGGGAGCTCAGCCGAGGCTGGGTGCAGAAGAAAACGCCCGAACTGGTCATTCAGCTCAGTCACGCTGATGCTGAGAGGGAGCATGACTGTGCAGGCAAGGGAGAAATGTTAGTGATGCAAAAGAGCGACCGGCTGGATGTACTATAACTTTGTGAAGACGGGGTGCAGAAAGTTTTGTAGTTCTGGGAAAAAAACAAAAGTCTGGAGTCTGAGAGAATGTTTGGGGTCAGCCTAGGCTGTCTGCGCTTCAGCGAGAACTGGACGTGAGATTTTAACTGTCAGTTTTAATATCTGTCAACGGCCGTTTGCTAGCGAACGTTAACCTCGAGGGCTAGAGTGTTTACCGCGGCTTGGCAACACCTCAGCTGCTCCGGGACCAGCGTCTCCTTGTAGACTTGCGGTCCCGCTTGGAGGGTACTGACGTATTAATCCAGATTTTAACTCCTGAATATCAAACACGTTGATGTCTGCAAGCAACTGGGGAGGCTTCAGACTGGATTTGTTACCAGATGATCTGAACCAGATTTCTCCAGTTGTCAGGATGAATCTACCCAAAGCTCCCGCACAGTCTGAGCTTTAGTTACAACATAGACTGAAGATAAATATTAAAATGTACACCTCCCTGAGCAGGTATGAGCGAGTATTTGTGCTGCATTCACCTGGTGTTGCAGCTGCAATGAGGTTTTGATTATTTATGACCTTATTTTTGTGTAACACAGCCATCCTCACCTTTGTAAAGAAGCATCAACGGAGTGTGTGTTTGTGTGTGTGTACCTTCCAGGGACGACGAATGCCCTTAAAGAAGTCAGGCATCCACATGGGCAGAACTACTGCTTCTCTCAGCAGCTTCTTTGCATCCTCCAGATCAGCAATGTCATCCCTACGGTTCATGCGGAGAACTCAGTCAGCAGTGCTAAGAAAAGACACATCTACAGCAGCACATGTGTATGAAATCTGTTTATGCTACCTTACCAGTGTACGTTAGGGTTACGAGACACGATGTCTCTCTCTAGTGAGTCCACCAGGTCGCTGTCGTATCCTGTGCCGTCAAACTTCTTCTGCTCTATATCCCCTGGTGCGTCTCCGACCGCCTTCTTTCCCTGACGAAGAAAGAAGAAGATAATAAAACCCGAACAGATTTTAGGTTTCCCCACTCATTCAGATGCTGTAGACTGACCTTATCGTCTTTGGCCTTAGTGCCTCGGGCGTCTTTGAATCCTGGACGGTCTGATTTAGGGTTGGCCTGGCCACGGCCTCCTGGCCCTGCCCCTCGATGCTGCAGCCCGGGCGACTCCTTCCTCTGCTGCTTCACCGCACTGCTGGGGCGCTTCACTGCGACGGGATTCCTGCAGGCACACAAACAGGCATAATACTTCACACACATGGCTAATAGGAGGACACACCTGCAGACAGGAACATCAAAGATCATGTTCAATGGGGAAAATAGCAGTAATAACGCAGCGTGGCATTAACTTAAACCAGCTCTGCTAGTTCTCTGTGGAGTTTGATCTCCCCTTTAAAGACGAACAGTAAAAAAACAAAACATGGTGAGTCCATTGTGCTAGTGGAGATGAAACTGATTATGCAAATGAGCTCTTTGCACGGCATTTATTACCCTTTCTGGGTAGCATCAATAATCAGTTCTCCCTGGATCACAGTCGGCACCTAAACAGGTGGAATAAACACTAAATAAATGCTACCTTCTGTTTTTACACCTAATATCCGAACCAAATTTGATTGGTTCTAGCACACACATTAAAAACTTTGCAGGAAAAGCTCTGTGAAGTTTTATTTTGTGACGACGGACCCTGCGTGAAGCACACAAAGGACGCGCTCACCTGTGCTCTGCGGGGGTGGGAGGGGGCCAAACTGCTGGATCCTCAGGTCTCTCCTCAGACTGAGGGGCGAGGACGTCAGCTGGCTTCTCCAACTTAAAACTCTCGAGCGTGCCCATGATGCCCTTCACCTGCTCGTACTCCTCGGTCAGCTCCTGCCTGACCTGGTCACAAACAGGAGAGAGAGCAGAGCACTGGAAACGTGCAGCAGTTGATGTGTGTAGAACGTCTGTGGTGAAATGATGTAAGTGAAGGTAAAGTAAAGCAAACATCGTAAAGCTTTACGTGACTCTGCCTCTTAGCTGCTTTTTAAAGTAGCTGAATCACCAATTAATTGGTGAATTAGGCTGTGAATGTGAATTAGGCTGTGAATGTGAGTGTGAATGGCTGTTTGTCTCTGTGCACCCTGTAAGGAACTGGTGACTTGTCCTGGGTGTAAGTCAGCTGGGATAGGCTGCTGATAAGGATAAGATGGAGGTATTTAATGGCTGATATGAAAGGCAGAGGCTCCACCTGTGAGTGACGGTGTAAAGGTCAGGTGGTTGGCTATAGGGTGGACACTCACCTGCTGCCATTTGACTTTGAGTGCGGGGTCTCTGAGGGACTGACAGTGTCTGTGGATCTGTTGGATGACGCCCTGGTAGTACACCACGGAGGAGTCATAGTTCCCCAGCAGAGCGTACTCACGACCCTTCTTGGCGTTGTCACATATCTCTGCCAAATTCATGCTGAATAACAGCTACGTGAGGGGAAACAAGGGAGCTAACGTTAACTACAGGCAGATTACACAGCCGGTGTTTCGGTTTAACGAGCGACGGTGTTAATTGGAGACAAAGCGGGAAGATTCGTAGCCTGTCTCAGTGTTTAATTAGTTTGTTAATAACGTTAAAAAATGTTTGACAGCTACGTATTCTCGTCGCGTTTCAACGGCTCTTGTAACTACGGCAACCGCAGGCGCATCCGGCTGAGGGTCTCCACTTAACAGGGTCGCTCGTTAACCCGAAACACCTGCAGAGCACGTCGGTCGGTTACGCCAGGTAAACGCCAGGGACTGTCTTTTTTTTTTTTTTTTTTAATGAACGTGTTTATCACAGACAGGTGCACCTGGCGGTTAAATCAGCCGACGGTTTAAATTAGCTCATCTTCCTGACTACAGCCCCGACGTTAGCATTGTTAGCTTCCCCGCTAGGCCACAGACAGCAAACAAAACGAATAAATAACGCAAACGTAGACTTAATCATCCCGGTATGTGTTAAATATGCACGTAGGCAACAGCAACAGACCGACGACTTTACATTTTATTCTTTAGACGGCGTATGAAAGGAGAAAATAGTTCACATACCCGCATTAAAGCACTTGTTTTGAATCACAGGTCCAGTATTGAGCACAGTGTTACCATGGCCGCAGAGAGACGCCGCGTGATGCATACAGACGGCTCGATTACCGCGCTGCCTTCACGGGCAAAGGGAAATATGACAACCCTACTACCTGATCGACAACACCAAAGAGAGCCAATCTCACGATAACATTAGTTTTTTATTGACCCAGTAGAAGATTCTCCTTTATGAATTGCGTTATTAGCCGCGTTTAATGTTATACATCATTAACAGTTGGCTACACGTACTTTAAACTACACTTTGCTAGTTTACAGGATATCTTTAACGCATCATCAGAGCTATAGCTATGCAACACTTGGCCACTAGTTGTCGCTAAACTGCAGTAAAATATTGCAAACTAGAATGAAGCTGGGGAGCTGAACTTATCACAAGGTCCCTGTAAAGGTCCAGTGTGTAATATTTAGGTGAATAGGTAAGTAAGTAGTTTTTCTAAAATCATGTATAATCAACTGACAGTATAAAGAAAGGACAGTGTATGTGTGACATCACCTGTAGGTTTCCTAAGAGCCATCGGTGCACCTGAGGCAGGCCGACTGACACTTGGGTGCTCAAACAAGACATCTGTAAAAGCACTCACCTGTCAATCAAAGTTCTATATAAATTCACCCTCAGTACAGTTGTCATGAACGGGGAAAATAGCTATAGAGACCAAAACTGTTTTTTGTACCAGGCTGTAAACATGTTTATTTCTGCTGTCTAACATGGGGACTTATGGAGACTGACTCACTTCTGGAGCCAGCATCAAGTGGATGTTCAAGGAACTGCAGTTTTTGGCACTTCCACATTGGCTTCGCTTCACAGCTACAGAGGTGGAGCAATGTATAAGAATCAGAGGCATCTAACAGAGTAGTAGGTGATTGCAACCCTATACCCGCATCCCACCCTTCATAGCTTGATGAAAAAACTATGGAAACACGTGAAAACATGCCTGTTCTGGGCTACTGTAGAAACAGAAGAGGACCTCCAGCATCTGTAGATATAAAGGCTCATTCTAATGTAAGAAAAACAAAAAAGCCTGAGATGACAGCATAGCAAACAAACACACCAGAAACTCTACCAATAAAACCGTTTTTATTGATTTGCAGCTTAATATCGTCACAGATCTCGTTATTGTTGTAAAGTGTTTTGCATTATTGTACACATGCGACAGAAGTTGTGATTTTACCTCACATCATCATCATCAATACCTTCCAGCGTAACAATTTTCAAAGACTGCTGAGCGCGCATTCACTCATGCGTTTCGAGTGAACAATGTCGATTTGCATTTTCTCCCAAGAGATGGCTACATTTTGTCATAAGCGAGCTCTCTCCAACCATCCGTGTAGGGAAACGAGCTGACACACAATGCTGATGCTCATATTTAGATTGGAGAGGTACGTGATCAGCAGCAGCAGCAGCAGCAGCAGCACCACAACTCATGCTGAGTTACAAAGAAAATGCACGGTTTTTGTTCACAGTTTCAAATTACCTTATTGGTCCCTTCGCTTTCACTTAAATCTATGTTTTCTCCCTTAAATTCACTGCCTGCTCTGATTATTGTAGATAAGTTGTAGCGCTACGAGACGGCTGATTGCATATAATTTGTCTGGGTATTAAAGTGCACTCTGCAATGCTTTGCTTTTTGACTCAAAGTGATTTTATGTGCAGTTTTGAGCTACAAATGTTGGGCATATCTCCACATCCATTCATGCATTTCATTGAAATGTTGATTTAATATTGTGCAAACGTATACTGTCACTAGCTGTGTGCCTGACATCAGGCAGGGAAATGGGTAAAACCACAGGAGGCTTCTTCCTTTATTGTTCCTGAAGGCTGCGATGAGCTTCGCACACACTCGTAGACACTCATTAAGACTTTTTTTGGTGACCTCAGCATTGACAAGTTGCTGCTTCCTCCTCTCTCTGGTTCCACAGCTGCCTGACGCTGCTCTCACTCAGCTGCTTCAGTCTCATCGGTTTGTGGCTTTTCAGTCTATAAGCCAGAGTCAGAAAGATAGCGTCGACGTGTTCCTTCTCGGCTGGGTCCTTGGCTGAAGTCTCAAACAGGGGGAAGTTGTAGCTGTCGGCGAGACACTGCGCGGCCGAGGTGGGGACCTCCCGGCGGTCCCTCAGGTCGCACTTGTTGCCCACCATAATGCGCGGCACCATGGGCCCGACAGAGTGTCGGCTGCACTCCTCGATCCACTCGGGGATGCTCTCGAAGGAGGTGAGGCTGGTCACATCATACACGAAGATGACGGCGTGGACGCTGCGGTAAGTAGTGCTCCACCATGCTCTTCCTGAAGCGCTCCTGACCTGCCGTGTCCCAGATCTGCAACTGGCACAACAAAGACAGATACTGATGTGACTGATTAATACTTAAAGGATACACACATACACATATTCCAGCTGGTTCTGAGTCTGCCACTAGTTGGACGTACCCAGAACACCTCCAAAAGAAGGCACCTCGGCTGACAGAAAGGAGCAGGCTCTACTCCGAGCTCCCTCCAGATGCTCCTCACCCGATCTCTAAGGCTAAGCTGACCACCGGTGGAGGAAGCTCATTCTTTTGGTCACTACCCAAAGCTCATGGTAGGTGAGGGCTGGTATGTAGATGGACTGGAAGATTGAGAGCTTCCAGTACGGCGTCTGCACCAACCTGCCGCTCCATTTTCCCATCACTTGTGAACAAGGCTCCAAGATACTTGAACTCCAAGGTGGGTCAACGCAATGATACTAATTAAGGTTCAGTTCCATTTGTTGCAGCAGAGACTTTCTGGTGAGCCGACATGCACCACCGCAGCACCCTGACTCACTCTGTTTGACCTGAATGGAACTGGACCTTTATCAGTATCACTGGTCATACCTGTGTTTACTGTTTCATGTCAAAAGACTAAAGCCAAACAATGTGTTAGTCTATCTGTCAATACTCTGCGACTTCCCACCCCGTCTGTCTTGAAAATCTAGTTGAAAAACAGTTGGTTACAGTTTAAAAAAGGCTGAGTCATTTCCTAAAAAAAAAGCTGGTTTGTGTGAGCAAACATCTCTCAAACAAGCAAACGGTGCATTTCTTTGGGCTATTTTCAGCACGATCCATACAGAAGCTGTACATTATCGAGTCCGTACGCCTCAAAATAAACTCCTGTGTGCAGAAGTGAAGGAACATGTCACCCAGTGCAAGATCAGCTGTTTTTATTTCATAGGCTTTGGACAGCGAGGTGTGTGACAAAGAGGAGAGGATGATGAGGTGTCTGTTTCGCAGCGACACTGTCAGGAAAGGACAGGCACAAATCATTAATGAATGATGGCTGGGTTCCATTTAGCTGCTTCAGTTTCAGGGTTCTGGTGTTGTTCATGCTGGCACACTATCGCAGTGTCATTCTTAAATGTGCTGGCCTGAGTGAGGACAGTTAATGTTCTTGGTAGCATCCTGCGATGACGAGTCAAAAGCCACGGACAGACGTCGTGTGTCACTCGTTGATCGGCCGCACCTCCACCTCCCAACACGGACACAAACTGTTCGAAACGCTCCCTTCAGGCTGGAGGCTGCAGTCCACCAGGATGAGTCTGTCCTCATCGACAAAGCCCAGGACCCCTTTCTGACCCTGACTCTCACCCTCCAGCCTCCCTTTTATGTTTACATTTACCTGTGCATCTAGACGTGTTTTGAGAGGAGTGTGTGTACACACACCTGGCCAATAAAAGTGATTATTTCAACATATTTCAGTGACATACAGTTTGAGAAACAGAGTTCTAGTCCTGAATTTTTATATTTTAATGTTTGTCATACATTAAAACAACAAAACTAACTCATATTAAGTGAAATGTCTGCTTTGTTTTGTTTTGTTGGTGTTGTACATCAATAAACAGTCAACAGAGATGGGGGGTTATTAAATGCACTATAAAAGGATGGTGTATTTTATTTTGAATATATGGGGGGTGCAGGGACACGTACTGTGTCCAGCTGGTCATTTTTACAGAGGCCGGCCTGTGTTTGGCACCATGCACAGACTCCAGGTCAGCCTCTCATCTGTGTCCACTGCATATCTGCACAGGCTGTTATTTGCACAGATCATCGAGGTGTGTGTGTGTGTGTGTGACATTTAAAGCCTAGGTGTGTGTTCTCACCTTGATAGTCTCTCCATCGAGCTGCAGCGTCCTCTCTCTGAAATCGACCCCGATCGTTGCCTCTGGGTTTTTCAGGAAAGTGCCCCCGCAGAATCTGTAAGTCAGACACGTCTTCCCGACGTTTGAGTCGCCGATGACGATAATCTTGAAGATCCGAGCCTGCGCAGCGTCATAATCGTGATGCGAGCCGAGCCCTACGGAGTCATTTTGACAGAAAACGGTGTCAAATCCATCCCCAGGTTTGTTTTCTATTGCCATCGCTCATCTTCTCGCGGTCTGGACGTGGACGGCGCCGAAACACCGCGAGAACACGGAGGACCAATAGACGGCAGCGGATCGTTATCATCACAGAGACTCTGTAACCGTCACATCAGTGCCGTTACACATGATAACGGCACAGTTACTCACCGTTATTCACCATCACAGACACATTTCTACAATATGTCGGCCATTTTTCATTTTATTTAATCTGTTTTTGGTTCCCACACCTCTTTTCTTCAACATGTTCATCAAATAATGAAAAGTAATAAATCCTTAAAACAATATTTGAATATAATTTAAAGAAATTAGCATTCTTATGACTTCCCTGAGTATCTCTGTTTTTTATTTATTATTTTAATATTTATTTTCAATACTTATCTATTGTTTCATTAATGTGTGTTATTGAATTTATTATGAATAAATACATTAATGAATGATGCAGTACAGAACACTGGATCCCAAAGATGATTTTCAGAAATCAAATAAAATTTTAAAACTTTTAGAAATAGCATATTTTAGCAACAATTGTGCCGCCATGTTGGATGTACTGAGGTCCTTCAGAGTGTGCAGGACTGAGGATTTATTTCTGTGATGTGGGATCATTGAAGTCCATCTTATCTTATCTTATTTGATTCTACAAGTTAATCAATAATAAACCAAACAGTAACACATGTATGCCCGCCTCTATCAGCACAATACGTTGTAATGAGTGTCCAAACTCTCAGTCACTTTGTAGGTGATGCGGTGTCAGACTTTTCTGCTTTGGCTGCTGTGAGAAATGTACAGATACTCTCACCTCATGTACGACCCAGTAACACTCCTGTACTACAGACTGACTGCTGTACGCTAACTTACTGAACGACATTTAGGAAAAACACACACACACACAAACACAAATGCTCCTCTGCATCAGACAGATGTTTATTTGACACATACACCAAAACAGCTCTATGATCCAGACCATGAGCCAATCACGCCTTCATCTTCACACGACATAATAATACACTTCTTCATCGTACAGAGGCTGAGAGACAACAGCTGCACTCATTTACCAGTTTATTACCTGTTTCACAGAGGTGTTGAACTTAACGGTCACTTCGGAGGCTGTAGTTTGTGTGCTGAGAGGTGACACAGCTAATAAACTGGTAACTGAGCGCAGGGGGAGGAAAACGGCGTCCAAACATGCAGACTAAAATAATTCATCAGCACCAAACAATATGCAAAACAGCTCGTGAACTTTGATTCCTGCTTGTAACATGAACGTTACAAACAAAATCACAGATAGGAAAACACACACACGCACATACACTCCATAAAATTTCAATAAAATTTGTCACCAAAAACCGACACCTCATTGAACTACATCGAAAATAAAAATCAATCATGGCATACAGGCTGAAGGCTGAACCTGAGTGAGCGTACAGTGCATTGGCTTCTACATTTTCATAACTGCGTGTGTGTGTGTGTGTGATGTCTCGACATAAGCCCTGTATAAACGACTGGTTGCTCGTCATAAACACGAGGCACTTTTAGCTGCCCGACGTCCCAGAAGTCACAGTTGTGATTTTTTTTACATCGATCATAAGCGGGAGCGCTCGTTTATTCAAACTAAATAAAACGTTATTAGTAAATGTTTCTGTCACAAACTTTACACAAGCATGGAGGGGGAGTTAATTAAAAGTCAATTTATGCATGATAGGGAGGACTACGCGGCTCTGCAGCTGTGGCTGAAGTCTTGCTGGTTTGCAAACTAGGAGTGGGAAGAATGAAGGTGCTCATGAAGCAGGAACAATAAAAGAACACCTTTTGGAAAATGTGGCTAACTGAGGCAGAAGACATAAAGCTCTCCTGCTTTGAACTTAACAAGAAAGAACAGGCGTCTCTGTATTTGAGATTTGTGTCAAAAATCTGCTCATCTTTGTGCTTTAAATGTCGTTTCCCTTCTCGGCAGCGTCGGAGAGAATTCAGATTCACAGCCGACTTTTTGACTTGTCGCGACAGGAAGAGCACAGGTGGAGGTAATGACGTTAACGACGGCGCAGCCTGTGTTTGACTGGCTGCGACAAGATACGTTACACTTTGGTTTCATGCCACAACCCCCCCCCCTCTAGTCTTGTGCATCTAACAAACCAATGCATTATGGGAAGTGTAGGATTCAGTGTTTTTCTTCCATTTTTGGCCATTCTTTCCCGTCAGTGCCCTTAATCTGGTTTACCCTTCATTCAACTGCTCTTATGAAGGAGGAACCTGCTGCTGCACAGTTTTATGTATTTGTCTTGCAAACAAGACTCTAGCAGACATCATACTGTCCTTCATGCTGCCAGGACTTGAAGTCTTTTGGCCTCACTGTGTGGAAAAGATGAACTAATACCTCTTTAAATAATCTGAGCCAGACTGGTGGAGTAAAGATTCTGATGGCTTCCTCGGTCCATGGCTGGCTTTAATACTAAATTGAACATGGATCTGTGCAGACAGACCCTGTAAATATCCATTAAATTATAAATAAGTTAACCCTTTCTTTGACACAGTAACACATTTTCACTACCAGTTCTCGTCTGAGAAAGAGCTCGAGCTGCCCGAGTCAGAGTCCGCGTCCGTCAGCCCGTCAAAGTCCCAGTCTGCGCTCGAGCCACTGTCGTCGTCCTCCTCCGTGGAGAAGCTGTGCGCGGAGCTGAGGCACGCCGGGTACACGCGTGTCGAAACGCACACAGGCCCCAGGGTGGACACGTACACGGCCATGACGTTCTTCCAGGTATCTCTGGCGGGGTCGTACTCGTGGATGAGGACTCTGTTTTTGTTGTGCTGCAGTAAAGTCTGAGTGAGGAGGAGCAGCTTGCTGTTGTGTTGAATCACCTGGTAATTTAAAGCGCGGCTGTCGATGGGAATGTCACCCAGCCTCTTCCACTCGCCCCTGCTGGGGCTGTAGGCTTTCACCACAGGAATGTCACACACGCAGACGATCTGGTCCTGAAACACGCAGGCCTTGTGGAGCTTGTCTCGCCTCAGTGACCCACAGTGTCGCCAGCGGTTCCTCTTGGGATCATAGCAGAGCATCCTCCGTTTGTTCACCACGTACAAGTGGTCGTTCAGCGTCACCACCTGCATTTTACCCAAAGAGTGAGGCAGAGGAGCCACAAACGTCCACTGGTTCCTCTGGACGCTGTAACACTCCACCTCCTTTAGCCTGCCGTCCGTCACCGGGTTCCTTCCACCCAGAAGGTACACGTGGCCGTTGAGGTAGCCCATCCCGGAGTGCATCCTCCCCAGCGGTCTCTCCGCCAACTCCTGCCAGCGGTTGAGCACCGGGTTGTAGAGCCAGAAGTGTTTAGAGAGGTGTGAAGCGAGGAACAAGTTGTTTTCAGGTGTGGAGCAGGCGATTAAGGACTCCATGGTGGAGCGTTTGTAATCCTGACTGCTCAGATCTTCTAAAGGTGGAGCCATGAAGTAAAGGTCCTCTGAGTAAGGATCACAACACATGATGTTATCATTGGGTAGGCCGAAGAAGAGGATCATTTCTTTTGCGCTCACGCCTATTCTGTGTTTCGGTGCGTCCAGAGACGCAGACATCCCACAGCTGTCCTCCGTGGACCTGTTGAAGAAATACGCGAGGTACTTCTCGATTAAAGGCATCGCCATGAGGCCCTCCAGGTAACACTTGTCCTTCTCGGCGAACAAGTTCCAGCGGACGCACTTGAGCGCCTGCAAGGCGTCCTCTCTTTTCTGCGGCGCGTTGGCCTCTATCCACTGCAGAGCAGCCGAGCACACCTTCCTCTCGCAGTCCACGTCCAGGGTGTTCAGAGACAGCAGCTCCTTCAGCTGCACCAGGTCCAGCTCGCAGAGATCCCCTCCGAGACACACCTGGATGAAGTTCCTGGCTATGAACGCCTGCGCGTTCTCTTTAAGCTCGGGGTTGTCGTAGGTGTCTGCGAATTTCAGTACCCCCACACAGTTGGAGACAGTCCAGCCTCCTCGCCATGAAGCTGGAGCAGGCCTTCCTGATGTACTCCAGCTGGAGCATGTTGGCAGCCGCGTACAACCTCTGCACGTTGCTCTCCGTGATGGTCACCCTGCCTGTGTAGCAATAATCAATGATGACAGACATGGACTCAGCGTCCACCCCGCGGATGACCACCCTCTCCTGCATGCTCTCGTTCAACCCCCCGGTGAACATGCTCTTGAAGTAGGGGCTTGCAGCTGCAAGGACGTTGCGGCTGCACAGGAAAAGCTGGTCGATGTCACCTCTGGAGGTCTCACCCTCCAGTGACCCCTCTTCTTCCTCATGCTCGACCCCGATGGTGACATCCCCAAGCAGGCGGCAGTCGTACAGCATCTTCAGCTCTCTCATCAAACCCTGCGCGTGGTTCACGTCCTCCAGCACCTCGGGACCGGTGAAGCAGCTGAGAGCAGCCGCAGCCATGGCTGCAACTTCGGGGAGCTTCTCTTCGTGGTGTTACGTTTCAAACAAACGTTTCAAAAAACACAAGAAGACAGAAAAATCACAACATCACGATGCGTGGAAAAAATACATCACCAGCGACCGAACAGCTGAGCGGGTCGCCCGCGTGCACGAAACTCAACAATCCCCCGCGTGAACGTGAACATACCGTGAGTTTAAGTCAGACGCGGTCCGTGAATCAAACCTACAGACTGTCTGTGACCGCTGATGGAAATTATTTGATGTTTTCAGTCAGAGCTGTCAGCTGTTTGGACTGCAGGCTCGTAAAATAACATTGGAGGAACGACTTCCGGAGAAGTTACCAAAATAAAACCGCATTTAATTTAAAACTCATCCGCGAATCACTCTTTGTTTCACCCTTTATCAACCCCACGTGATTATAATGTCATCCTTCACGCTTATAGTTTCGCATCTCTTCGGATAGTGTTTCTAACCCGCGATTTAAAAAAAATGGAATCTCTTATTTTGAAGGCAAACTCGCCTGGCTTCCGCTCGGGCTCACTGCTCGCTCATACAACCTTGCTAAGAAAGGCTTCACCTCTCTGATTGGTCAGTGTGAAAAGTGAGTCGATTTCACGGTTGGTTGATCCGGAGTGAGCTCCCTTTTAAAACCACGGTGACACCGCGGTGCGTTCAGATTACCGTAACTCTTCGCTACTTCGCGCAATTTTAATCATTCAAACTGCCCCTGGAAGCTGTGAAATGGGGCTTTCTGGTGCTATTACGTGCATTATGGTAACGACTGAGGGCCGCGTGGGGAGAGGGAAGAAATGGGCGCGGGAGGATTCAAACTTTTGGTGCAGTTTCTTGAAGTTTAGCAAAGTTTTAAAGAAATATCTTGTGTAAATAAGTCCAAATCTTGTTAATAATACTTTTAGTATTTTTTTCCTGAAGTGATTTTATCCTGTTTATGCAATTTTTGTGTGTTTTTGATCGAGTTCTTCACTTTTCTTGACATAAAAAGTGTTGGGCTGTTTTCTATAAAGTGCAAGAAAATGCTCAACAAAAAAATCATTATTGGTAATATAAAACTAATTATTTTAATGTAATTTTTATTTTGTAAATCTCTTTTGTTGGCAATCATCATAATAATAATAATAGTATTTATTTTGATCAAATTATTCTTCCACTTCTCCTTCTTTTGCACCATTATACATTATTTACATTTTCTCTTACTCAAAAGTCATTTGCAATCCTTTTTTCTTTTGGAATAAAGTGGGCCCAAAACATTTTTTTTCATCTTTATTGCAACGCTTAAATTTCTTGAGACAAAAAGTGGCACTCTACATAGACTACAAACGTCACGTTATATTTAAGAGCTCAGTATTTTCACCCAGCTTTAAGTGAATCTACGGTTCAGGTCGTTGATCCTGCGTAGTGCGTCTTGGTTGTGGATGGTCTTGTGGACTGTGATGAGGAAGGGGAAGGCGGAGGGCAGCTCAACCCGGCGGCTCAGCTTCTGGTGGCCCCAGTGGAGGCAGCGCAGCTTCTCAGCCAGGTCCCGTCTGCCTGCCCGCTCCAGTCCATCCTGCAGCAGTTTGGTCTTGTTGGACTTGTCCCATGACTTCTCATACCTGAGAAACATTTGAGACGGGAACAGGAGAGTGTTAATAACAGAGAGAATAATGCAACAGAACTGAAGATACCCCCACATGATAACTAAACAACATCACACACATGCATGCATACTGTACCAGTTTTCCAGCATGGTCCTCGCCTGGACGCTCTTCTCTGTAGATTTGATGTGGAAGCGTCTGATCTCGGTTCTGTTGAAGCCGAGCTCATACGCCAAAACTGTCCACTCAAAGCCGAGCTGACTGGAAATCTCCTGCAGTGTCTTCAGGTTAATTACAGCATCCTAAAAATATGAATATCAATGAATTAATATCTTTGTTGATTTGAAATGTATGAAGAAGAAGAGATTACAAACACACCTCTTGAGCTTTGTTGGGCATTATCTCAAATTCCAAAAGATCAGCACGTCACACTCTGCCAGTATTCATAAACCTTAATTATCAAAGACAGATATATATCAGTGCTATATATTAAACATGCATTTACCTTCAAGATTCCAAACAGCAGGCAGAGATTGTGTTCACTTACCCGGTGGTACAGTGTCCCAGAAATGAGCGTGGTTACTCTGGAGATTCATCATCAACACACTAACCTGTTAAACATTAGTCATTTTAGCTCCAGTGTCCTCCCGTCGAGCTAACAGGTGTCCTCCTCACTTGCTGTCAGGTAAATCTTCTTAATAGGTAACTTCACCTTTAGGCTACCATACTTTGGATAATTCAGCCAATAACTTTAAGCCTTAATATAATGTGAACAGGTGAGTTGTATATAAAGTCACCCTCAGTACAGTTGTCATGAACGGGGAAATTAGCTACAGAGACCAAAACAGTTTTTTGTACCAGGCTGTAATCATGTTTATTTCTGCTGTCTAACATGGGGACTTATGGAGACTGACTCACTTCTGCAGCCAGCCTCAAGTGGACGTTTGAGGAACTGCAGCTTAGCTATGCTACTCTTACAAGGTGCTACTCCCACCATGCACTACTACAGGTCCTTCAGACTCTAACAGCAGGATGTCTTCTACATATTTATTATTTATGAGAAATTTCTTTAAACCACCAAACGAAGCATTATTCAGGGGAAAAACAAGCAAACAAACTTTTTTTTTGAAAGGCTTTTATTCACTTTAAAAACTCACCTCCTCTTTAAAGTCTTCTCATCCATAAAAAGCATCAGGGCTCTATGTGCAATATCATCGGATCGATTATGTTTATCAAAGAACATTAAAAATATCAGCTCTTATGTAAACAATAATGGAAAAGATAAACCGTGTGCACACTTACTTTAACGTAACGTCGTACTTTACTTAAGAAAAACAAAGCAGATCATTTATTTTAATGCGTTAATCATAATTCTGATTAAAAGTGCTGCGAGGTCCAGCCAATAAATATAACTGACATGAATTACACTACTTTTTTTTTTTTTTCTAAACAGGCACGGGATGTAACAAACTTCATATGTGACACCACACAGTCTGACAAAAATGAATAAATCACAAAATCAGTCATGAAATCATTACAAAGCAAAAAAAAAAAAGCATTTTTTTTTCTTTTAAGCTTCCAACTGGAGAGAAATGTTCATTCTGTTGAATGAAAGCCTTAAACTATCCACAACGAAACCAAAGAAACACATATCAAAGAAGATCCAACTCACGTTTAACAACTGATTATCAGAATATTGCCAGGTTGCTTCATAGTGTGTCAGTGTGTGTGTGTGTGTGTTTCAGCAGGTAGTAAGTTAAAGATCCAGCCTGCTGGACCCGTACTGTTATCGGTCACTACGCCGTCCCTCAGAGGAGAGTAGTGCCTTTTAGAAATGTTAACAGTCACTCTCTCTTGGGTCGCAGCCCAAGACTGGACCCTCCTGACATCAAAATTTTAAATCAGTTGGGTCCCGCGCAGTGTTACCCTGTGCACCTCTTCTCGTGCGTCAGTTCATCCGGGCTTCAGTAGCAGCCGTCTTTCCAGCTGCCGTCCCTCAAGGCGCTCAGGGCGGCTAGGCTCTTTGGAGGAGTCAGCAAACTGCAGACAGAAACAAACAAGTCACCCACACTGCCTCCCCTATCTGTCAAACAGATTACCTGTACATATCTGCCCTCACCTGCGTGTAGGTTGGGTGATTTTGCTTGCACGTGGAAGACCACTCGCTCCCACAAAGGAGGCCGGGCGAGGAAGGGAGCTGCGAGGTATGGCCGACTGGTTGGCGCCGGCCTTTAGGGGCTGCGGTACCAAACTGATGCTCGGTTTGAGGGGCTGAGACAGCGCAGCGCTGCTGGGGATGGAGTGTAGACTGACAGAGCTGGACAGGGAGGTGGAGTTGGGGCCCTGCTGCACCGTGGGGCTTACGTAAGCTGTTGCTTTCAGCGGGTGCCGGGTCGTGGTGGGGAAGTTGCCCACGCTTTGGACTCGCTGACTGAGCTGCCCCGGGGAAGGAACTGAAACACAGCAGGAGAGCAGTTAGAGGAAATAAGTTGAACATCAGCGACACGCCGGCAATTACTGCGTTTGGTGCTGCCATGCTTTGAGAGAAGTCATGAATAAAAATGAGCTGTTTATTCATAGATTTTAAAGACGGGATCTTACTGGAGGACTGGAGTCGTGCGAGCCCATTGGAGGAGTCAAAACTCTGGCTGCTCCGGAGGGAGGATATCGTTGGCAAGGAGGAGGGACCGTGGGAGGGTGGGTTGACGGGGGAAGCCAGGCATGGGATACTGGGAACGCTTGGCATGCTGGGAGCTCGGATCAGATTGGGCATGCTTCTCCGTAGCTTGTCTATGCGACCATATCAACAAAGCAGATCGGGTATTAAGTAATAGTTATAATTAAAATGGGAAGCCACTGCTTCCGGCCAAGAAATAATCCTGCACATAGAACCAGAACTTGACATTTTCTCAAATTAAACAAGTCATGATGTGTTAATCAGTGAGTTTCCGAGGTGCTGGTAGGAAGGACTGTGGTGGAGGTTTGACCGCTCTGAACGTCTGATTGGCGCTCACAGCGTGACATCGAGCTGTGCTTTTCTAAAAGTTGGATCCGGCTCAACTCCTCCACTGCAGGGCACAGCGTTTTTTTTGGGGGGGACACCCTGCAGCCAAAATGGACCACCACCACTCAAATGAAGGGAAGAGCTGGGTCCTTTTGAATGCAGCCTCATATTTACTGTACAGACGTCAGAGTGGCATCAACCTTCTCATCTCTCTGCAAGCAAATTGCGTATTTTCCTATTCCTACACATTCTTAATGAAACAAAAGATGCATGCAAAGCAGCCGTTTCATGCAACAGAACAAAGTACAGTGACACACTGTAACTCTTTACACTCTTCTTGGCACACACAGAACAGGTCGGTCAGAAATTAGGGCACTCTTGTTGTTATTTAGGACGATATTCAGCGATCTCACAACTTCAAGCGGACAAGGAATCCATTAAACATCTCACCTGTGCTATTCCTGTATGCTGTGTGTGTTTCTGTGGTCAGGCTGGAGGGTCCAGAGTACTGGGAGAGTCCACTGAGTGAAAACTGAGGGGTGGTTGAGGTCCGTCTGCAGTCTCTGATACTGGAGAAGGTGTGAGAGTGGGGCAGGCCCCCCCGCTGCATAGACCCTGCGCGGAACAGTCGAGGCTGGGGAGGAGGGAGCTGGTCGTACCCCTCGTCCTCCTCGTCCTCCTCCTCCAGATCCATCTCGCTGCGCCTGAGGGATTGTAAGGAGAAGCTGGAGCTGCGACGGCTGGCTGTGGCTGAGGTAGAGGCGTAGTCCTGTCGGAGACCTAAAGGGCGACAGATCAATGCTCTTATCTGTGGAAAACACTGACGTGGACCTCATATAGGATGAGATACATTTCTATCTGCAGGCGCCGCTCATACATTATGCAGTGACTGACTCCTGACCAGACTGATTTCCTCAAATCTCCTGCATAATTTAACAACACAACAGAACATCAGGATATTACTGCATACTGAAGTTCAGCTCTTCAGAGATCAAAGATTTATCTTAGTCTTAGCTGGATATCAGCAGTGTAGTCATTTATTTGTAGTATTTGCAGAGGTGATTGATTTACTTCACGTCCATTTCATGTTTGTTTTTTCTACAAGGACATGCAGACAGTCGACTCACTCTCCTCCTGAAGTCGTGCCATGACCTCCACGTCTGTCATGTCCTGCAGTTTGTAGCTCATAACAGAGACGGTGTCATCCTCCAGCTCCGACACACCCACCTCGCTGTCCAGGGAAGACTGGGGACTGATCGCTGCATGGCGGCGACCCACGTCCTAAAAAAGAAAGAGAGAGAGAGAGAGAGACGACAGCCTGTAAATAATAATTACAGATGGATGGTGACTCACGCCAGATGAAGCTGCAGAGCAGGGAAGAGGAAGAGAGCGAGGTCTTACTGTGGAGAGTGGAGTTAGACAGGAAGGTGGGCGCTCTGTCACTGAAGCTGCAGCTGGGCCTGAGCGGGAGAGTCGGCTGGACAAAGGACTGACCTGATGACGGCAACGGGGCTTGGAAGGAGAAACACAACCACACACGTTGAAGAGATCAGTGATGATTCAGCATTACATGCAAATCAAACTCAACCTGCACTCGCTGATATCTGTGAAGTTTATCAGGCAGAAGGTTTTGTTGTTTTATTAGAGTTTGAGCTCCATCTGTTCGAGGGTACGACCTCATAATCTCTGCCGTGGTAATCTGATTGTAAACTGGAAATAACAGGTTGTTAAGAGTCTGGGTTGTGTTCACACAGGGAGTATTTTGGAAGCAACAGACGCTTTTGGCTCTGTGTTCTTATTACTTTGGATTTGAAATGGAGCAATGTGACTGTGACGTGAAAGAAACTTGGTTTTAATTTGAACAATTAGAATCATGATGGCCAAAACTGTAATGATGACTAAGCTTCATTTGCACATTTGTGTGAGCTCGTGAGGATCAAACTGGGAGAGGAAAATAAAGAAAGGAGATATTCTGGTTAAATAAAAATGATGAAGACTTTCGGCCCTCTCAGACACAACTTGATTTGAGGAGTGCTTTGCTCGGCGCAGCGAAAAAATGTGATGCAGCACGAGCCGCTGGAATTAATGAGTGTCGGAGCTGTTGTTTCTAAAAGGGCCATAAAAGTCTACGAGACATACTAACGTCTCTGTGCTGAGGGAAGTTTGTAGTGGTCATACATTCATACATTTTATTTCATGTTAATTTGATTTCTCAAGTTATTTATGTTATTATGTCGAAATAACAAGTGTTAACAGGATATTTTCCTTGAGAAGATAAACACTGCTTTCCTCAGATAATGCAATAATTAATTTGGTATCTCGGGATTTCTCTGGATAACAATGTTTCTTATTTCGACATAACGACATAAGTAACTCGAGGTAATGGCTAAATGATCATGCAAACATTTAGCATCCTCATCATTTAAGTTGTTGTACTAAACACACACGTTTGTGTAGATGTTGAGATATTTTGCAGAATAAGTAAATATGAGGATCTTATAAATCATCAGGATTCATCCTCTTGTATATCTGTGTAAACTTTTATGGCAGTAAATGTAATTATTATTTTTGATATTTCAGTCTCTCTCCAGTCTTCCTGGAGCCACACCGCTAAAAATGATCAATCGGTTGTAATGAAATCTTCACTGACACTAATCAATTGATTGACTCAGTGAACTGTTAAACACATCCCTGAATCAGCAGCTGTTTTTTTGTCTTGCAAAGGTCAGGCCGGCCATCTTAAGATACGTGATCTATGATAACAATCAATACACTTTAAGTCCAGCCGCCCTGATCGAGCCACAAACCGGGTTAGTGTGTGTCGTTGATCTAAATAATCCTCACCAGAGGTTAGTGAGTGTTTTGTGGTTAAGCAGCAGGTTACACTGCATGTGTGAGTATGTTAGGTTTGTGTTACCTGGGGACTCGGTTAGTGCAGCAGTTTTAGTGTAAGGCAGGACGGGGCAGCTGAGGGTGGAGAGCCCCTCTATGCAGCTGTACGGACGGACGGAGGAGACTCCTCGCCTCCGCTTGGCTGGACACAAGAGCGCAGCAAAGGACATGTTAGTCACCATGTAACACACACAAACACACACATACATATATATATATATAGTGCACTGATTATATTTGAACACATGTTAATCTGCTTACTAACAGATCAGTATTGATGTTTTTAAATGTTTGAGTCACTGCTCGGGCAGAAGAGGCTCATACAGTAAGATGAAGGTTTAGCTTGCCGCTGCAGCTTATTGGGCTAAACTGCAGATTTCTCAGGATAAGCAGGGATTGTGCATGTCGGCTGCATCCCATTCCCAAAATCAGAATTAGATCCAGTGTGGTCTTCTTTGGGATGAGGGGGTTACATTTACATCCCGCTGCATTAAATTCACGCTTGTTAACAATCTGCAAACCTTAATAAGTGACAATTAGTTGCAATTTATAAAAGACGCCCTTTCCTTTTTTTCACTAATTAATGCTGACTCACAGTCAGTAAATTTGGCTCGAATGACTCGACTGACATTAGTTAATGTGTGTTCAGTGTGTAAACACCGAGTTCGCCCCCACTGATTGGTAGTCGAGAGAGAGGCGCACACCTGACAGAGTGGAGCATTTGGCATTCCTGACACAATTAGGCTCAACCCCGCTACTGGATAAAAACTCGCATTCACAGCAAGTTACACAAACAACGGCTAGTGGAGCTCAGGGACAAGGATGTATTCATGACCCAGAGGAGGAGAGCCAACCTTCACTGAATACAGCTTTAGAGAAAGAAGAGGACCTTGAACAGCACACACACACACACACACACACACACACACACACTAATGAACGTCCAAACAAACACGGATCACAGTTCGGCCACAACAGATCTATAATATAAGAATAACTGATTACTGTTAAAATCAAAGCACACACACACACACACGGACACACACAAACAGTGTAATAAGAGGCTCTTGTGGAGGCTGTGCGAGCAGCAAGCGCTCTGCGAATCTGCCTCAAAAAAAACCCAGTTAATGTAAGCACGGTCTCCATGGCAACCATATCCCTCTGCCTATGAGTGTGTAGAAACTGTAAAGCACACCGAATCTAAAAGTGGGTCCAGCAGAAAATATCAGTTTAAGTAGCACACTTGTATGCTGGTTTCTGTCTGTGCTATCCAGGTCATCTGTGTGTGATTCCTGTAAATAATCAACAATTCAGTCGTAAATGTCACATACGGGGCTGCTTAACTTGTTTTCAGTCAGAAAAACCAAAAAAATATGATGATAAACGATAGTGCTGACAATAATCTACCTGCTGAAGTGAAAATGAAAGTCTGACAGTGACGTGACTTTTAGGAAAATCCCACAAAAACCCGAGGGAGCTTCACCTTCATCTCTCGAGGTGACTCAGACGGAGAGAAATGAAAGAGAAATGAAGGTGGATGAGTCAAAGACTGCAAGCACCATCAACCAGACAAACTGCAGTTCCTCTAACGTCCACCTGAGGCTGACTGCAGAAGTGAGTCAGTCTCCATAAGTCCCCATGTTAGACAGCAGAAATAAACATGTTTACAGCCTGGTACAAAAAACAGTTTTGGTCTCTGTAGCTAATTTCCCCGTTCATGACAACTGTACTGAGGGTGAATTTATATACAACTCACCTGTTCACATTATATTAAGGCTTAAAGTGGTAACAATCTTCTCTAACTCTCAGCAAGTGAGTGAATAACTACATTTTCCTAAAATCTATTTATTATTTGAAAAGCATTTTTTTATTTCCCCTTAAACAGTCGAAGATGGAAAACACAAATATAAACAGAACCACTTGTTGGCGGTGCAGCGTAATGGTGATTCTTTAACCACAGTTTTATAAACCTCTCAGCGCTGTTTTCCTCTTAATACAGCGTAATGGCATCCAACCACACAGCGTGAGTTCCTCCAAATGAATTGTTTTTCTTGGAGTAGCAAATCCTTTAAACTGATCTTAATTGTTCTCCGGGAGATACTGATAGGTGTAAATGGGAGCCCGTCCAACTACCACAGGAATAATCACTCTGTGGGATGTTTGGCTGCGGTACTTTAAAACCCATAAATTTAAAGAGAGCGAGTTAAAATGGTCGGATGGAGAAACGATCGAGCTGTGCACTGTGAGAAAGAAAACGCTCCCACGGCTCAGAGATCGCTGCAGAAATCCTGCATGTGGAGACATTTCGTGCGCTTATGAGCTTATGATCACATGTCGGCAGTCAGAGAGACACATGTCCAGATGAAGGGCAGTTAATCTGAGTTGTGTACAAACTGTACCTTGGTCCAGTCTGTGACAGAGCGTCATCTTCGCCAGCTCCACCTCCGGCCCCGGGTGGTCCAGTACCTGCCTGCACCACTGGAGAGGGCTGAGGATACTCTCGGCATGCAGCTTGGCTTTGGGACTCACATACAGCCTGGAACACACAGCACAACTCGTAGTTTAGTCCTGACACTTTTACTGTGACTTTACAGAGAAGGACTGAAGTGATACACAACTGTATATCGACTAGTTTTACAGGAGCAATATAATAAAAGGAGTGATTTCCATAAAATCCAAATTCCAGGACACCTTACACTGTAAAAAAAAATGTCATGGCAGTAAAAGACTGTAAAATATGCCATGAAATATAACTGTACTTTCTAGTATACAGGAAAACACAGTTTTACTGTCATGGTTTGGCAGTATTTCACCGTAAAATCTACAGACATGGAATAAAATAATATTAATCTTAATATTAGAAAAGGTTGTGCCCACAGCTGCCTACACCTTACAGCGTACCGGTTTCAGTAATTGCCAATCTACTGGCAACAACATAAACTATGAAAGCAACAGTGTAAAATAAAAATTCAAGTGGTGACAGCTTCGTTCAGTGCAGCGATGTACGGGATGTGATGTGCGTACGTGACTGCTACACAGAGAGAATCACCGAGCTGTGGGTGGGCAGATATTTATAACACTGAAACAGTTAGTCTGTTATTATATTAGATCATAAAGAAAAGATTCATCTGAAGCTATTTGAATAATTGATTATCACTAATTCTTACATGAAACATGACAAATAAATCCAGTTTCAGCTTGTAAAATTTGAGGATTTGCTGCTCCTTAGACTGCCGGCAGGATTAAAAGATGAATTTGGGAAACTCTGGGAAATTATAATACGACATAGTTTGTTGCAGCCCTGTGCACTTGCTTCATCACCTCAGAGAACTAGATCCCCATTTTATCGTCTGCTTTGTATCTGATTACTGAAAAATGAAGGTAAAACAACATATTGGATTGGAAATCAATAAACCTGTAGGCGTAGGAGTGAATGTGCTACAGCGGATTCCTAAAATATGAACGAAACTGGGTTGTTAAAAAAAAGAAAAGAAAAAAGTGATGTGTCACCTCAAGTAGAGGAACCAAGAAGACATTTTATTCTGCAACTAGGCCATGGTGTTAGACCGACTTAGGGGTCAATTAGAGACGTTGAACGGAGTCAGGGTATGCCGACACACTGCGTGGATGCTCGATTTGAGCTGTGTGCTACATTTTCCACATCATCACATCAGATACATAAAGCTGGAAACGGTTCAGTAGTCAGTCAGGATGTCAGTGTGTGAGCTATACCTAAGTCAGCAGCAGCAGCAGCAGCTTCAAAGTAGTCCAGCCCGGGGCTGTACACTAACACACAAAGCCGAGCTGTTTGATCACAGGCTGAAGGGGGTCATTGTTTCTAATTTCATCCCCACTGCTGCTGTCTTACTCTGAATAAGTCACCTATGCTGCATGCACAGTGCATTGTGGGATGCCCAAATCCTGATGCAAGAGGCCAGTGTCTGCAAGTCTATCCCACCAGCAGAGGAGTCAACAGACTGATCAATAACAGGGTGGCATCACATATAATGTCACAAACCGTGGCCTATGAAGCACATATTGATAAACAGAATAGTTACCAGCTATCAGGCTCTCCGACAGGGAGCACCATGTTCAGGTCCAAAATATCAACCTCATCCAGAACAGTTCCAGAGGCTCCAGCGGTGCTGCTGTCCTCCCCAGCGGCTGTCAGGAGACACCGAGCTCGGCTGAAAATAGGCGAACGAATCCTCCTCCGCCGGAGCTTCCGTGTCCCGGTGCGCACGGATGCGTCTGCGTCGGGCTCGAAATGCCATATTTAGCGGAGAAATTGTCACTCGGACACGGCGTACCACCTCCGTGCAGACACGACAATAACGAGGTCTGGCTGAGATGAGGGCCGATGGAGCAATTGTTTACAGCGTTCGCTCTGGTCCGCAATTGTTCGTTTTGCTTCTCCAATTTTCGGACCAATTCCTGCAGCTTTAGCACCTCCAGCTCCGCGTTGGTGATTTTATTGTTGCCATTGACGTCTGCCATCATCTGGGGGTTTAACACCTCTGCTTCCATTTGGTAGAAAACACATTGAGAGGGGCAACAACAACAAAAAAACAGAAGCACGGCCTGCCTGCCTGCCTGCCTGCAGAGAGGGTCCTTTTCAATTCAGAGAGGGTGTCCAGATTCCCCCCCTGTTTGAGGCTACTACACACACACACACTCTCTCTCTCTCTCACACACGCTCACTCACTCACAGTTACACACACTGATGCTGCTGCTGCCGCTGCTGGGATGATTGTACAGGCTGCATCTCATTGGTCAGCAGCTTGGGTTTCAACTCCCATCACACCACTGCTGAGCTGAGGAGGTATTTATCATGGGCGCTTTATGTGCACACATGCAGCCTGTGGAGAGTCATTTGCATCCTCTTTGACTCTTTTATGGATCTCCCCTTTTCATAGTGTTGAATGCTCAGAGTCTCAGTGGATGTAATCACTGCTTTCTGGACATGCATCAACCATTTAAAGGTCACATTTAGGAGGCTGAATATGGCAGAATATAATATGCATAACTATGTTTTTATTAGTGTATAATCACCTGAAAATAACAGTTTTTCTCACCTTAGAATGAGACTGTTATATCTACACTCCACCATGTTGGAGTACCATCTTTCTACAGTAGCCCAGAAAGGACAAAATAAGTTCTAAAGGAGATTAAACATGTTAGTCAAGATATGACCAGGAATTGTAGGTCAAATGGCCTCCAGAGCATTAAAGTTGTGAATGCAGCAAGGTTGTTCATTTTCTGCTAAGTACCATAAAAGACAGTATAAATAAATAAATACATGAATGGACAAGTTATTATCATTATTATTATTCTCTCTACAGCATGGCTGTTCCAGATGCACGGTATAAAGCTGATACAGACCTAAGATCAGAGTTTAAATGTTATAAATACTCGGTCAGACTGACTTATGAGTCTAATACCTGTGCAACTAGATGATATTTTCTTTTATAGATAATATAATACAGCTAATAAAGAGACAATATTTGAAAAAATATAAATACAATCCATGAACATATTGTATTTTTGCATGTCTCTTTAAACATGGAAATATCATTACTCATACACAATCTATGCATGCGTTTGCTGCATGCTGTATATACACCTGATCTTTACTCTATCTACAAATGTTATTGCAGTTTTTATATATAGACAGAGCAGCACGGTGGTGCAGTGGTTAGCGCTGTTATATGTTCTCCCCCGTGTCTGCTTGGCTTCCTCCCACAGTCCAAAGACATGCAGGACTCTAAATTTACTGTATTCTGTACAGTCCGCTCTACGGATGGACATTTAATTCTGATGATGTGAGCAAATGCAGTAACTACTGTAGACTTTAAATGAAATTAGTAAAAGAAATAAGGTTATATTCTGTTGAAAAACATTACTTTCATCTTTATTCCATTGTATTCTGCTGCATTCCTATTTGTATTTCTTCCTACAAATAATCAAAGCGTGAACAATGACGTGAAGCAAAATAGCTGAAGATGTACTGATTGCCTTTATTGCACAAAGAAAAGCCCCCGGCCCAAAAATATTGCAATAATATCTCCCAACATGTTACACACTCGCTGAAGGCTGCAGACTAAAGGAGAATATCAGAAATGCTTTCCCAGATTTGTGAAAGGACGAAATACAGAGAATATCATGATGTCAACAACATACGTACAACTAGCTGCAATAGTTTGAGTGCGTGTTACTCATTCATAATGTAACTGCTAAATGACAAAACACCCAGATGAAGTCAAATCAAACCCAGGTCACCCAAAAACGATCGATTAACAGAGATCCATCTTCACGTGCGGAGGAAAACACTCAGCGACGCCACTTCTCTGTGGAGGGAAAAAGAATATTAGAATATTGTTCATAAATACATATAAAGTGTCTTTCATTTTTCTTTTTACCTCTGGTGACCTCAAAGCAGTTCTCACAGTGCACCATGCGTTTGTAGATCCACAAGCTGTCCCCAGCTTTCATATGACCCAGAGTGCTGTTACACACCTCACACTGTCAGAAACACAAACAAACAGTCACACGAGGGAAGAGCTGCACGCTGAGCAGTCAGCTGCACGGCTCCTCACAACATCTTGTTGCTCTGTGGTGGAATACAAATACATTTCCTAAAGTACTGCACACAGCAAGTACAATTCTGAGGTATTTGTACACACAGAAAGACATTCTGCTTCCATATAGAGGCTGTGCCTTTTACTCCACACCTATCTGACAGCTGTAGTTACGTTTCTTTGCAGACGACTCCCACACAGGTGTTTTTAATGTCTAGTGTACGAGTGTACGTTGGGTGGAATTATGCAGAGAATAGAGCTTTTTCGCAGCAGCCATTTTGACATCTGCATTTAGTCTTTCAAGGTACAGAGCGACAAGGACATGTTAGTGCAGCAGTGAGAACTGTGCCAGTCGTAGAGAGAGGTCAGATTTCTCATGTCGTAGTGTTGGTAGTGTTGTAGAGGAGGTTCTCTCTGAAGAGCTGGAGGTCTGCAGGAGGTTTGTAAAGGTAGAGAGGGCCGCCTGTGAGCTGGTAGAACGTTCCACCAGACGAGAAAAGTTTGGATCGCACATGAGCGTTCATTGGTGGAGGGCAACGGCCGGGAGGTAACACATGCCTGTATGACGGCATTCAAGTAGATGGGTGCAAAAGTAGAGACTATTTTGTAGTCAGCGTTACGGTTCTGCGGGCCGCCACGTTCTGGATCATCTGAAAGGATTTCCCTATGCAGGCTGCGAGGCCCGTCAGGAGGACGTTACAGTAATCGAGTCATGAGACAATACCAATGACTTCATGTGTAAATATTGATATTAATGATGAAGCCTGCAAGCTGCAAATTCCAACATGACCTAACTTGTTTCTCTACCAAAACTATGGCAGTGAATCAGACACGGGCATGAAAGTGCCCTGCACAGTCACCCAAACATGTCCCCAGTTTGCAAGCAACAGACATTAACGAAACATGACTGCTGCCATCGTTTGCGATCTACGTCTGAGCAGTGCTGACGAATCTTCTTCATGAAACAGGACCACGTTTTTGTTTTTTTTTGTGAATGCTGACTCACTGTTACAGCTTTACTGCGACGCTGAGTCATCGCTAAGGGTTACTAGTAACGCGTGTGCTTCACCCACCATGACGAGTCCAAGATTGCATGAATTATTACTGATTAAACTACAAGTTTAACGCATATTTGCTCTACAGTGCGATAACCAGCCTAAACCTGAAGGTGTCAGTCAAGTCAATTTTTGTGACTTTTATGGAGGAGAGACTAAAATAATCTGCTTACTTTGAAGCAGTGTGCGTGGCAGTTGATCTTCATGTCGTCCAGAACCATCTTGGCTTCGGCAGTGAAGGGCTTGCGGCAGTAGGTGCACAGGTCCTTCTCGAGCACCGTCCTGTAAGTGACAGAGGTTGATGAACATCGATAATTTGATGGTGGGTCCCAATAATTTAACTCTAGTGTCAACCTGAGGTTAAACTCTATATTGAGCCGGCTTGGTTGGTTTGTGCAGGTTTCAGAACCCATCAGATATCCTGTAAAGTCGATATGCAGATATCTGTTTTTAGAAATTAGCCCAAATGTGTCATTCTCATGATTCATCAAGTTTCTAATCAGACTGCTTGGCCTCGATATCCATTATCCATTTTCACTGCTGCGCTAGGAGCCCAAAAACACTGGCCAGTTGTCGATAGATGAGGTTGAAATGTCAGTGGAATAAAATTTAGTTCAGACAATTCATGCCACCTTCAGGATGAATTGCGATGATTTTGGTGTTTGCTTTCCTTTTCCTGTCCAGTTCTTTTGAACTGCAGACTTAGTGACGCTCCTATGAGCTTCAGCTGTATTTTTTTATTTGGACTGGTTTTCAAGGTGGAGAGAGAGAGCATGCTGTCAGACTTTTCCTACCTCTCAGGAGATGCATACAGACTCTTGATGGAGGATTTAGAGTAGGGAGAATCTGACAGGAGGTCATCCGAGCTGCTGTGAGAGTTTAAAACAGTTATAAGTTTCCACGAGAGACAGAGACAATATTAAACGCAGCCATATATTTAATATCACTGAATACCTGCTGCTCCTGTATGTTGTCGTGTAGGTAGATGGACTGGAGATGCTGCTGTGTAAACATACGAAGGCAAAATGAACCACAGGTCACACGTGAGAACGAGAATATTCCCGTAAACTCAAAGATGCTGCATGCGTCTATACCTGGAGTCTGTCCTGGTGTAAGTGTATTTACGGTCGCTGCTGTAGTCCTCACTGTGTGTGCAAACACACGACAGATTAGCCACAATAAAAACGCTGCAGCCACATTTTAATCTGTTTGTACACACACACACACACACATGCGCCTGCAAGAGGCGGTCAGATGATTACCTGGGCTTGGTGCTGATGGTGTGGGTGGTGGTGCGGACCGAAGGAACCTCATCAGTGTACGAGCTGTAGCTATGTGTGTCAACGAGGGATAGGAATGAGTCGGATATTTATTTGGATTAGAATTTAGGTAATCAACTGCATATCATAAACTTCATTAAAGGACTAGTGTGTGAGCTTTAATGGCAGCTAGCATGGAAGAGAAACTCAAAGATCAAGGCGTAATGGAGTCAGTTTGGGGCTGGATGGAGCTGCAGGCTCGAGCGTGGTTACCTGGTGGTCCGGCGGGTCGTGGACGTTGAGGAGTAAGTTGGGCTTTCATCTCTAAAGGACACAGTCAGAAGAAAGTGGGATAACTTGACTGTGCATAGAAACATCTCAGCTTCAGCATAGCAACATTTTTGATACTGGTGCTGCCACGACAATGACAAGGTGACGTTTGACTGACAAGATAAGTAAACGGTTGTCACCTGGTGGGTGATGTGATGGATTTAGGCAGGAGGGTGTCGTACAGGTCATCCTCAGGCCTGCAAACAGAACAAAATACAGTGATTATAAGTGCAATCCTGTTTTTTTGAGGATGTTTACATTAAAAATGAAGGTTTGTCTTACGTAGAGGAATTCCTTGTGGTGGTTGTAGTTTTGAAACCATCTCTGAAAAAACAAGACAAAATATTATTTTTATCCGACCGTCTAATATTCAGTGTCGCCGTCACTGAGTGAAACTCACCCATCAGGGCTGCTCTTCACCGTCACAGTCTCAGAGCTGAAGACAGTCGTTTTGCTGCAAAGAAGAAAATACATCTTGTTAGAGGGAATAATCATCGATTGACTGACGTCATCACTCATATGATTTATTTTCTGGGGTTGATAAATGAAAGTATCACCTGTCTGTGGGTGAGTAATCATTCTTGATGGACGACGGGATGCAGCGTGTCGTAGAGTTTGTCCTCCGCGCTGCACAGAAGACACAGCGATGTATGTATTCATGAGAGGAATGTTCTGATATAACGGTACTTGCACTATTTTCAGCGGTGGACTAATACACATTTGGTGGCAGCAGGAGAAAACACGATAATAAAGCCTCATATTTTTTTATCATCACCAGACTTGTCATTCAATGTCACCCACTGTGAAACTCACTCAGTGTCAGGGCTGCTTCTCACTGTCACAATCTCAGTAGTGGAGTAGGTTCTTTTGCTGCAAGGAGGAAAATATACAGTGATAATTAATAATTATAATTAATAGTTCACGATCAGTACAATTCATTTTGCAGGCTTGGAAGTATCACCTGTCCGTGGGTGAGTAATCATTCTTGATGGACGACGGGATGAGCGTGTCGTAGAGTTTGTCCTCCGCGCTGCACAGAAAACACAGCGATGTATGCGTTCATGAGAGGAATGTTCAGATATAACGGTACTTGCAGGATGATATCACTTAATATTTCATTATTACATGTTATCTTAGCTCCAGGGCTGAGAGACAAAGAGTCAGAGGAAGGAAAAGAAGACCACACTCATTCACCTTCAGGCCTTCTGGGCCTCCAATTAGCCTACATGTCTCTGGCGGTGGAGATTATGTAAGGACTCGGTGACATTGCAATATAAAGCTAACCTTGTTAAAGTCGTAGTTTTAAAGGCCAGCATTAGTCTATATGTTTCATCTCGGCTACAAATCCCAGGAAACCATCTCAGTAATCACTTCTACCCTCTCTCTGTAGCACTCACCCTCAGCCTCTTGATTCCTACTGAGGAGATTCATATAATGTCATTTGTTTAAAAAAGGCTCAGTAATTTCCTTCATCAGCTGGGCACTGTGGTTTTTTAGCAAACACTACACCAACAGGGGTAAATCCTGCATTCGTTGGGGACTATTTTCAGCGGCGGACTAATACACATTTGGTGGCAGCAGGATTTTGTGTGTGGGGTTGATAATAAAGGAACATTTGACTTGTTTTTGACAGCACTGGAGCTCTACGGCAGAGAGTAGATACTTCAGGCTTTAATCATAAGTTTGTAGAATTGTTTTTATATATAATTTGGGGCCATTTGAAGCTTCAATTTTCAGGACATTCAGAGGCGATGACGTGTAGCAAATGACCTCTGACTGGCAATCTAACTGGGTTGCTGCGTTAAGGACTTCAGCCGTGATACTTGAGGCGCATGCTTCACCAGTCGAGCCTCATATTGATTGTTTGTCGTTTAATGTCACCCACTGTGGGAAGAAACTCACTCAGTGTCAGTGCTGCTTTTCACCGTCACAATCTCAGTAGTGGAGTAGGATCTTTTGCTGCAAAGAGGAAAATATACAGCAATAATTAATAATTGTAATTAATAATTTACTTGGCGTCACGATCAGTATAATTCATTTTCCAGGCTTGGAAGTATCACCTGTCTGTGGGTGAGTAATCATTCTTGATGGATGACGGGATCAGCGTGTCGAAGAGTTTGTCCTCCGCACTGCAAATACAAGTTATTAGTTATTATGAGTGATGATTTTAATTAGACTAATTTAATACGTTTTTAATGATCTGATAATGTCTTACTCTTTATCACCGGTAACAATTGTCTCAGTCACTTTGGTTGTTCTGGTAGGTGAGTAGGTTGTATATTGTGCCCTGTGAGAAGATCACAGATGAGGTTAAATGATATTCCAGCTCTGTGATGACACACAAACACTGGCTCCACATTTCAGATGTCTATATCTTTATTTAAACTTATTTATACCTGTCAGAGGCCCACAGAGGTCAAATTAGAGCAAAAATGAGAGAAGAGTTAGAAATAAATTAAAATTTTGTGTAGCAGATGATCGTACTTTTATATTTTTATCTCATGCCCCCTCAGATTTATCTAATGAGCCACCTGGAACCATAAAAACTGACGATTAGGTAGTAGCATATTAAATATTTTACCCTTTGCTTGAAGACTTGACTCGCTCGGTGAACGTCGTGGTAACAGGGGATCTGTGAGAAAACTCACTTGTTATTAAACTGACTAAACGTGTGACAGGACGGTAGCACATTAATGCTGTCATACTCTCACCTAAGCGTGGTGGTGGGGCTCTCAGTGCCTCCACTCTTGGTCACAGTCGTGGTTGTGGTGCTAAAGGAGGAATAAAACAAAAGCAGGTTAGAAGATGCTCGGACGCAGCAGCGTTATATTTACGGTTTCTCCGCTGATTTTTTTGCATTGTGTGTAATAAACTGGAGCTTTCACGTACATCTTGGGAGAATCAGAATTCAAGGGTTGAATATGAGCTGCAACAAAGAGATAAAACATTCAGATGATTCCCTATAAAAACAACAAAAAAATCACTCGATATTGTTGCATTAGATTTGAATGAAATGTACCTCTTAGTGTAGGTGGATGTAGTCTTGCTGGAAGGGAGGGTGCTGCCGATAGAAAAGAAGCAAAAGTTCAAGTTAAAGTCACTAATTGAGGAAACAGTTCTGCAGTGTGAGTCTATAAATGAAGTACCAACCTGCTCCTGAGCTCATCCTGACTGACAGTGAATCTGCAGGGGGCGGAAATCACAATAAAATCTGATTTTTTACAACCGCGAAGATGAAAAAAATCTAAATAATTCATAAATTCTATAAAAAAAGAGAGACCAGAATGTTGATAAAAATAATACCTCTTGGTGAGAGCCTGCACAGAGGTTGACGTGCGTATAGTTTTGGTGGTAGTAATTTCTTCCGTGTCTGCACTGAGAGCAACACACAATATGTCACAAAACGTAAACGAATGTCTCAGATTATTATTTGTACAACACCTAGTCTCCACAGGAAATATGTTTTAATTCTGTCCTTTTATTTGAAAAGTTGAAGTTTTGTTTTGTTTTTTACCCCCCGAGATTTTCAGTGGATCTGTACTGGCTCAGAACGGTCCGGCCAAAGTTTGGGTCACGGCTGAAAAGAAGGGGAAAAACCAGGAACAGATAAATTCAGTCATACTACAGAGGATGATTCAACACTGAATGTATGAGGAAGTTTATGAGAGGAAAAGTGAGATGTGAAGTCACACCCAACAGTTTCCCTAGGTGTGTAATTTGTGTGTGTGCGGAATGTGTTTTGTGTAATAGGACTTACTCAACATCTTCGTCCTCTTCGTCCGCTCTTCGGATCCAGCTGTTGTCCTTCAGGAGAGACGTCTTAGTGGCTGCAAAGACAACATAAAGACGACATGAGTGTCTCCGGTTCACATATTCAAAGCAGTCAGACATCTTTTAAACACGTAATTTATCGTAATAAAAGCGATTAATCATGTGCTGATGAATAAAAACTGATTGAATTTGATGCTTTTTGTTGTAACTTACTTGAGTAGCGGCTCATCTTGTAACTTCACCTGTAAAGAAAGGAAGGAAGAGAGTTCATCACACAGTGAAGCTACAGTACATGAACCACTAGGTGGCACCACAGGCTGAGATCTGTCATATATACACTCCAGTGCATGTTCAGTGGTCAAGTTTGACCTGAGATCAGCTCACATGCACTAACAAGCCCTCAGCTGCACGCTCTCTATGTTCATTATACATCATGTTCAGCGTCTGCTCAGCCCCAGACTCCCAGATTGAGCCTTGAACTGGTTTGTCTTGATCTGTCGTGACGTGACACACCCACCCTCCCTCCACAACACACCTTCTCTAAACAAACCATTGTCAGCAAAACAGAAGGGGCGTACAGGTGACATGCCATTAGCCGCTGATGATAAAGATCATGCCCTTTCGACTACGTGCACGCTCCAGCACGAGCACGAACATTTCATATCAGTTAAACCTCAGGGCAAATTTTTACACCTGTAACCATGAAGGCGACATTTGTGCTGTCTGTCACACAGTCGAGGTGTTTAATGAGTGCCACTGGTGTGTTTAGTGTTGAGTTTGTCTATATTATTTTGCAGTTTCTAGTCTGACAGGTCCTTGTAACTGATGTCTGGAGGCAAAGACCTTTTCTCTGAGCTTCTCTGAACAGTTGACCGTGTTCAGATGGATGAAGTGAAATCTCTTGTTTCCGCTGTCAACACACATTTGAGGCTTCGACGCCGTCTCGTGAGGATTATAAAGTATTTACTTGTGCTGTCATATTTGTATTTGGACAGGATGTTTGGCAGTGTGCTTGTTTGTCTGTTTTCTTGTTATGTTAAGCAGTGACAGTTAACAGAAGCCTGGACAGGAAATGTGTGTGATATCTATAGTAATTCAATATATTTGTAAGACATGCATTTAATTCCTCACGGTAAAGTTACTTTAAAGGTATTGTGTCATGAACACACCTTTAAATCATTACATATCATAATTTACAACATGTTACACCTTACTGCAAAGCATCTTGTCTCAAAGGACTCAGTATCACACATAAAATCATTACTCTAAGCACATTTGTGAAATGAAATATCATAACTGTGAGCTGACAGACGGGGTACATACCTCCACAGAAGTGACACGCAGGCTGCAGATCAAGCAAACTCTCACTACGACTAGACTCAGGTCTAAACACCTGTCTATTACTTCCGCACTCACAATCACACCCTTGTCATTCCTCGGCTTGCTTTTTAACCTGAAGGGAGGAGAATCCAAGGCCACCCAAGGGTGTGGCTTCAAACAAACAATCAAAGAATACTCCTTCCTCCCTCCCTCTCTCACTCACTCTAGGATTTTTCTCTTTCCTGTCACCACCATCAAAACCTAAATAATTGTTCTGCTGTCTGCATGCATACTGAAAAAAAAAAGGAATTGGGTGGAGTGCAGAAGGACCTGCAATTCAACTTACACGTCAAGGAAGCGTAACTGTAAACTGGGTGTGTGATTTTAACCTAGAATAGCCTTTTGAATTAAGGGAGACATTATTAAATAGTAAAAAAGTTTATTTATACGTTTATACAAGTAGAAGATTCAAGAGAATCTTGAAATCTTGAAAAATAGTAGTCCAAAGATCATTTATATTGATCTTTGGACTTTGGCATGTAACCTCTTGTAAGATTAATCATCACTAGCTGTGGTCCAATAAATCTCCAAATATCCTGAGATGAGCACTCGCTCCTTCACCGTCCAGTCATAAAGTAACTTAAACATTAAGTTACAAGTTCACATAAAACTTGAGTGGCAGTAACAACCTTAACTGTAAATCTGTCATCTCGTCTGTGACCGTGAACGACATCACTGGGAGTGGCACGTTTTGGAGGGGCAAAGGTATGAAACAGGTACATAGCACTGTGGGGTGTGACAACACGCGTACCGAGAGGTGAACCTCTCCCCATCAAAGCGACGGTATGAAAAGAATGCATTCATGTCTGCAGTGATTAAAACACGAGTATCATCAGAACCAGGCTCATTTTTATCAGAAAGATGAATCATGGATATCTCATCTTAGACCACACAGGACACACAGGGTCAATAACATTACAATAACCTGTGAATTATGACTTTATCCGCACTGTTTACACTCTGCTCTGATACTGTATATGCTGCCATATCAACTTACCTCACGTACATGACACAACCGGTTGTAGAAACCAGATTTACTCCATCACTGCACTCTGCACCAGTTTTTAATCAGTGTACAAATGTTATTGTTGTTTTTGATACACAAACTTAGATTTAAATATTATACACTGTTCTCATGAAATGATTTATTCCTTCTTCTCAAAACTTTATTGATCAGTCTCTTCCAAACATATCACGGTGAAAATGAAACCACAATTAACCCGATGTGTAGAAATAAGAATAAAAAAGAGGAACGTGTCTGATACTTTTTAATAATTTTTATGTTTATGTTTGTGTTTAGCTGCCGGTTCCTTGTTTTTTAACTGCACTTACAGTATGTCTATATCTGTGTGCACACACAGTGATTCTGATTCAAAATAACAGCGATCAAGCTCAGATTTATCTTTTTTGACATCCTTAATTCATAATTAACTAACACATAATGAATTCCTGCAGTCATCAATAATCCCCTGCCCGCTCTCTGGATGCATAAATTCCAGCGGTAATGACTAACACTGGGTGGCGATAGAGTTTAATGATGGAAACTACAATACCGGTTGTGCAACTCATTAAATAATAATTAAAACAAGTTGCTCACGGCAGTAAACGTCCTGATCTTTTCTTTTTTTACACTCAGTTAGTCAAAAGAAGCTGAAGAAATGAGTGTAACCTGAAAGTCAAGACACAACAGCTTGTGTGTGTGTGTGTGTGTGTGTGTGTGTGTTTCAGGTCCACAGAGAAATACAAACTGACACAATGACTCTGCCCTCAGTTATGAATGAATTAAGAAGTATCGTGTCAGGACGACTGATGACATTGACACACTTTCATATCATGCCAGCGCCTCTATCTATAAAACCCAAACCCCAGTTCCTGGATGTGTGTGTACACACACACACACACACACACAACTAGATTTCTCTTCTCAGGCCAGTTCAGCTGACGCCTGTTACACTTTTCATCACGGCCTACATATCCTCACACCCCCATTCCTGCCTCTATGTGTCCTAACAGGGCAGAGCTGAGACGACCAAGGAGTTAAATGAGCAGCCTCATCATCCTCTCTTTTCGTAACCTTCTACCTAAAGTCCACCAACAACGTCAGCAGTTTGTGATCCAGATTTTTGCAACACACTTCGACTGAGCTGCTGCAACACTGAAATCCTCCTTTCCTTACGTGTCATGTCAATAAATTCTTCCTCAGTCGGCTGTCATTTCTGATACATGCTGACACTCTGATACTGCGCATGATAATCTCTGAATGCTTCCTGGGTTGCTATGAGAAGAGACTGTAGACCGACCCCTCTCTTGTCATTGGGCCATTGCAATGCCTCACAGCCAATAAAGCACCACTACAGCCGGTGTGAATCTCTCCCTCTCTCTGTTTCTCCCCCCTCTGTCTCTTTCTCTCTATACATAAACACACCAGCATCTACACATACATACATTTGTATCATGTTTCGGCATTAGGGAGATTCAGCATGTTTGGAACACATTCCCGTACTCAGCCAGGCGCTGACATTTTACATACATATCTGTCTGTTTTCTCTGTCCACCTTTACATTGCAGTGTTTGTGGCCTTTGGCTGCCATTTCGAATGATGTTACACACACACACACACACACAGTGTCTCCCACAGTTATCCCCCTGCAGCATTCCTACCTCCTCCTCTTCCTCCTCTTCCTCCTGCACCCTTGCCCCTGTCAGAAGGTGAAAATATATGCAACTATATTTCTGTATTATTGCATTACTGAGGTACTTCAGCACTCCCTTGCAATTAGATGTTTAAGTATAAATAAACATATAGTGCATCTAAGTGCGAGCCACGTCATCTGTTTTCATAGAAAAGGAGCATCTTCTGCTGTAGATAAATAAACCTCAGCGAAGAAGACGACTGTTCTACTAAGATTTAATCAAAGGCTGCAATTCTTGTGCAAAGTAATGAGCTATTTAAGTCTGAGATGCACATTAGCACTGCAGAGAAGATAGATAGAGTAAATATGCATTAACCTATAACATAAATTTTAATTCAAATTTAGGAAATTAAACGTGCAAAAAAAATTACAAGATAAAAAAACTATATAAACTAATACAATATCAATAAATCTGTTTATAAAATTAAGAATTACAATTAAAGATAAAATAATAAACAGTTAAGTTAGGCTGCAGAAAAAGAATAAAAGTCGCATTAATTGTGCAAAATGTTCAGACAACAGTGCAACTGAATGTTATGGGATAGTAGTAAAGAAGATATTCTGAATTATAATATGTTAACATAATGCAAAGGTCAGAACAGTAGAAGTATCTCAGTGTGCCAATTTTAGATCAAACTGGGAGGGGCCCTGGACATACACATAATTAAATGTGTATAGCAGCATGCGTGCGCATCACGTCTTTTCACGTGCACGGGCTGTGTTTTTAAAAATGCATGGTATAAAAAAATAAACAAATGATTGTTGAAATAAATCTAATGATAGCATTAGTCGTATGAAAATATCCCGGCATGCTAGCGACGACGCAAGACTCAGCCAAGGGAGGGGAGGGATGAGGATGATGATGATGATGATGATGATGGAGCTAAGATGGCAGCCCAACTGAGGGTGCTGCCTCTCTGGGGTCAAGAAATATTCAAGGAACGAATGAAACCGAAACACGACGAGGCTCTTCTTGGAAACGTAAACTGACGCTGCTGCAGTTTCACAAGAAATTGTTATGGCTTGAGAAGATTTATACACCGATTATATTTTGCAAAAGGGAGCACCGTGTTGACGCTTGTGCCTGGATCGGAAGACTACGCTGTAGTTGCACCACCACCACCACCAGATTGGCTACAATTTGCGCGTATATTAACTGGAAGAGGCGGAGGAGGAGTAGTGGTGGTGGAGGGGGGGATAACCGTGGATGTTTGTGCTATTTCTGCAACCCGGGATGGACACATAATGTGACATGCGGTGGATTTAATGACTTAGATATCATCTAGCTGTGATATCTTTTGTGTGATATATATGCATTGTTCTCCAAAACGATGATGTGTGCTGCTGCTGCGGCAGCGGCCGCCGCTACCGGTGCTGGTGGTGCTGGTGGTGGAGGGATTCTGCCCTCCTCGTCGCCGTCGATGGGGCTGGGTGTCAGGGTCATTTCTGGAGCAGGAGCCGAGCTCTCCACCATCGGTTCGGGGATGGGTTCCTGCCCGACACCCGGAGCCCAGTCGGACTGTCGGACTCGGTACCAGCTTTTACTCTCAGGGCGAGCTCTGGCCGAAAGATACAGGCGGATTTACACCACCGCCATCAACGATAAAGAGCAGGGGATAAATCAAGGAAGGTGAGTGGCTAACGTGGAAAATACAGATATCATAGCTGGCTGTCATTTGTGGATGCTAACCGTGCTAAGCTACACATTAACCCCTTGCTTAGCGGCACGTCGGGCAACAACACCAGCGACACCTAAAAGTTGCTCGATATTTACAGCAATTGAGCTAGTTGCACTGTTGCCACACGAGTCAACGCTTCAACTACCAACAATGTGGCAATTAACTCAAGTAATTTCGCTGCTAGGTAGCATTTTTTTGCGGGGGGGGCTTCGACTTCCCTAGCTCAACGGAGCTAAGCTAAGCTAGCGTTAGTTCACCTCCTCCCTCCTCCTCCTCCTCCTGCTTCTCCTCCACCTCTCATGGGAGAGTGTTGGTGCTTTGCACACTTTTGGGTGGTGTTGATGTGCAGGTTATGTGTCACTTAAATAAAATAACTACTCGGTGAGAGGAGAGGGGGTTAAAGTTGGACTAGCGGCGGCGTTAGCTCCCCCAAACAAGCTAAGCTAAGCTGGCTAACTGTCATGACAGCAGTTGGTCAACGTAAACAAACGTACAGCTCTTGTAACGCCTTTATATTATTATTTAACATTATTAAACACTCCCTGATTTGCTTGTGAACATATTTCACGTATTTAACGTCAGTATTTTAATATAATTTGACGTAACGGGTTGTGTATATTTAGGCCCAATCGGCGTCACTTGTGTTTTTTTTTTATAGCTAGCTAACGTTAACTGACGTTTCCCATTAACCCGGGTTACCTTTCACGTACATCGGGTGTTTATTTATCAATAGACGTGCTACGGGCAACCACCATGACAAACCCAGATTATCACTCCCTTATTGTTGGTACATATGTGTGCTAAAACCCGTCAGACATGCGTGAGTGAGTGAGGAGGATGTGTTAGGTTGGATGAACTCATAAGCGGGTAATAGACTTACGTCATTGTAAGTCAGTCAGTCAGGTTGTAGCTCGGACGGATGTATGCAGCATCCACCCCTCCACAAACTCAGCTGTTATTCTGCCCCCGTGGAGCATGCATGCACACATACATGTGACATGCACCAGCTCCTAAATTCACACACACCTGTCATGTTGTTTTGAATCTTAGCTCACACCTGGCTCTGTTTTTTCATGTTTCATGTATGATGTCCTGACCTGGTTGTGTTTATTTACATCCTGTTGTTATTAACAATAGACATATAGATAGAAAGATATTTAAAGGTGCTGTGTGTAAGATTTGGGGACTTTATTTTCATAATAGGGCAGACATGGACTACAGCATTCATAAATATCTTTTCATCCATGTTTAGTCACCTGAAAATAAGAATATTTTTCTACAGGGGTAGCGGAACAGACAAACTAAATACTGAGTCTACACAGGGTACTTTAACGTGTTGTTGTTTCTAGTTTACGCTAAGAAGGCGAGGGTGACGTGAGGAGGTCGCAGTGCAACGATTAGACCACTAGATGCAACTAAATTCTACACACTGGACCTTTTAAGACAAAATGAACAACACTAGCTTGTATCAGTCTGTCCTTACAGAGCTGGAGGAAGGTTCCTGGTTTGAACCTCAGCTGACGCCTCTCTGTGTGGAGTTTCCAAAGACATGAACTTGAACAGGTTAATTGGTGACTCTGCGCGCTCTGTGTGAGCTGTTCACTTGTCCAGGGTGTACCCCGCCTCTTGCCTCTAATAAGTCACCTGGGATAGGCTCCAGCCCCCCCACCACAACCCTGCTGAGGAGAAGCGGTTACAGAAAATGGATGGACATACACACATAGACAGTTGCAACAGGAAATACAAAAACAAACAAAAACGGCAACAATAATATAATTATAATTAAATAAAACTATAACTCATACAGTGTCTTATTTGTCCTCTTGAATATCCGGTCTGTGTGCAGCCTGTAGTCTGTCAGTGGTGGGCTCTTCATCATGTGGTGTAGAAGATGTGATAGTGGTTCAGATGTTGCATGCATATGTTTAGATATTTAAAAATAAAGCTGATCAGATATAAGAAGACTGCTGTTCATATAAAAGTCTTCTCATATTCTCAAGGAGCAACTTTTTATGCTTATAAGCTCTTCGAAGTCAATATTCAGTGACACCATCTGGATACAGCTCCCATAATTCATAAATAATAAGAATTTAAGAGCTATAAATGTACAGAATTATTTCATCAACACTTTTAAAACAGGAGATTTAAAGTGTGTGAGTAATAATGTTTACTAATTCATGAACCGCCTTTCTGTTTTTAGTAGTAGTAATTATGTTCGTGCTCTCTGGCACTCAGCGCTGGCATCCTGATTTGTTTAAGTTTTAAAATCCAGGAACACAGATTTCAAACTTCTGCTGTTTAGCACCGGTTCAGGTGACGACTGCTACACCTCTGAAAGTCTACGGCCCCTCAAAGAACGTGCAGTCTGTCAAAAGTTAAAATTTAGGTCACTAGTAAAGACGCAGCAACAGATTCAAAACAAACCACATCATGCCTGGTTTCACGTGGGGGAGGTTTGCCTTCCTGTTTTCTCACATCATCATCACATTTATAATAAAGCTTGTGATCTTAATTGTTGTGCTGTCTGTTGGATTGTTGCCTAAGCCTTCTGTATATTTTGCAATACTGAGGGATCGCTGTGTTCTTTCAGGGGGAAGAAAGCTTTGAGTAAGAAGAAACTGAAAAGGCGACAGAAGGTCAAGTCAAAAGTCAAATCAAGAACAAAGGTAAGAGACAAATTACACAGTTATTCTACGTCCTGCTGTACTTATACTTGGGTATGATGAATAGATATGTAAGGCTTTGATGTAGAATGGTTGTTTTTATACCATAATAATATATATTTATTTATGCCTTTCGATGAATAACACCACCAGGTTCATTAAATCACAAGTAGGCTCTCAGTGACACTCTCAGTGCTGCTCAACACACTTCATAGATATAATTAAATATTTTCATGCAGTGTGTTTTTGCATTTTCGTTATATATTAATCTGACTGTAAGTTTTAATTGAACCGTCACAGCCTTCGGTACGCACCGCTAAGCCCTCCGGCTGCTTTGACTCAGTACAGATCGAGGATGAAGGTAAAGACGAGGTTAGATTCTCTGCTGTCCTGACGGTTGTTGGCAGAAACATAATTATGATCCATCCATCCATCCATCCACGAAGCCGGGAGAGGTGGATGGGCACAATGTGAGACACACGGGGAGTGGCTCTGGCTCCGGCTTGTGCATGATGGCCTGTTGCCGAGCGACCTAATGTGTTCCACGTCTCCATGGCAACACTCGCCTGCCTCCATCTCCTTCATCCAAAGAAGAGGAGATACGTAGTCCGTATCAGTGGATGTGGTTGTGTGTGTTTTTTGTTTTTTAAACTCAAATGATCCTCAAGTTTTGACAACAGATATAATCCTGTCAGATTATGTTGACTCACCTCGTTGCTGCTTTTTTTTCTTCCCGTTGCCCGCTCTGTAATATTGTTAGTTGGTGTCTGGATTTAACTTTATTATACTTACTAAACAGTTTTTTTTAGTTTTCCAGCAACTTACTTGGCAGGCGAAGGCGCAAGAGATAAATGTGAAAGTAGCAGAGAAGAACGGAGGGTCATCTTTCACTTTAAAACTATCCCAGACAAGAAAAATTCAATGTACAGTGGGCGAGTCAGCTCTGTTCTCTTCAGCTCGACTCGTTCAGTGAGTCGATCCGCTGCACAGACAGTAGATACTAGCCCCGGCTGACAGGCAGGTATAATAACGTTGGCAGTTACACGTACTGTGTTGTGTTGGTGTTGCGCTCACTCTCTGTCAAGCCTCTCGCGCTGACAAAGTTGGACAAGAGTGAGAGACAAGAGAGGGGCTCTTCTTCTTCTTTTGTCTGCCCGCTGTGCTTATCAACATGTGAAAGTGGAGACGAACAAAAGACAGCATAAACACTCATCAGGCTAATTAGGACGCTGATGGTGATGTAACGTCTTGTGCGCGAGGCAGATGTGTCTCTTTCAAAAACTATAATTATAACGGCGGCGAAATTGTGCAGCGTTATACATTCAAAAGAATAACATCAAACGATGTAACGTCTGTATAATCTATAAAATCTACTCGACAGCAGCGGCACACCTCTCTGACTTTTCTTCAAATTTGAGTGCAAGATTGGCAGAAACGAGTACATCAATAACACAATAAGTATTATTATTTTCCATGCTGTTGGCATCTTCAACCTTGAAACCTTGAAGCCTTGAATCCTCCACTGCTTGCCTCACTTTAAATGAAATGTTTACTCACAGTGGACTTTGCCGTGATTTGTACGGATGTGTTTTCTTATTGGTGGCATTGTACATCTCGTGTGAACAAGCTGCTGCACGTGATCACGGTCACACCTCCAGCAGCTGTGAGTTTCACTTTGTTTGATACGTCTTGAGAAAGGTCCTGAAACGTGACCGACATGTTGACTTTTAATGAGTCGATGCAGAGGTGACGAGTGTTTGATTCCTTGCACCACAAAAGAGACCAAGAACGTGCTACCTGGGAAAGGTGGAAGCTAGTTTGGTTCATTGAAACATCCAGAAATTGATTAAAAGGACCAAATAATCTAATAATAATCAGAGTATTAAGTATGTAAACCTAGATTGTTGGTTGGGTAAAGCTGCGTGCTGCCCCCATGCTCATATGTCCAACTTCACAGCAGAAATAAACATGTTTACAGCCTGATTATGCAGGATTAAGAGTGTGGACGCTTTGATTGACAGGTGGATGTCGTTACAGATGGCTTGTTTGAACTGATGATCCACGTCTTTGCCGATTTAGATTAGCCTGGAGGTGGAAGAGCTACCACTAGTTGGTTAGGTAGCTCTTCTAAAGCTAATAAAAACATACCAGTGCTGATAGATGTTTGATGATACATACAGTATGGAAGTAGGAATAAAACCGGGGGTTAAACGTGTCAATAAAGGCTTGCTGCTGAATTAATAATGTGACCGTTCTACGACCGAGCAAGTGCTGTCCGGTTAAGTCTGGAAAAATCCTGGGAAAGGTCCTGGAAAATGACTTCCAGGAGCGTGAACCCTGACAGAGCTCTGAAAAAATAAATGCGTAGTGATAGTTTGATCACTACACTGATTCGAAGTTACTTCTAGAATCCTCGAGGACTCCTTTAATCGTCTGGATGAAACATTCTCCATCTGCTGCGTGACTATCAAAGATCTTTTAACATGTTGTGCCGCCTGTTTCTACAAACAAAGATGGTTACCTGGACAGGAAAACACAGTCGACATGCTTTGACTGACTTTTCATTCGACGTTTAGAAGAGGATTTACATGTAACTATAGATTATCTGATCAATATTCAGGAGTTTAATACTCTCCTGTGGTATATGTACTCATCTGACTAACAATCAGTTCACTCGAGCCTCTGCTGCTTTGGAAAACACAACTTCTCCCCCTTTTTTTTTTTTTTTTTCCACAAAGGCAGCGATCCGGAATAGCTGTATCTGTCCGGTGTGGTTAGGAGCTCTGTGGCAGCTTTCTCCAAAGCTTTTAGATGCCCATTAAATCAGCAGCGAAGTGCTGCACACAGCAATGCAAGAAAAGCCCTGAGATGAGCAGCAGCAGTGTGTTGGGTTTGCGTTACGGGTTGGTGAGAGGAAAAAAACCCCACAAAACATCAGCAGCGCGTTTGTGTCTTTCTCTCATGTACGTCGTGACACAGCTCGAAGGTATCGCTGTTTCGGGAGCTGTCAGTCAAACATGTGAAAGCCGACGTTTTCAGCTCTGTTTGTGAGATGCAACCAATCAGATGAAGCGTGACGTGTCTGAAATCGCTGATCTTATAGCCACAGTTGGAGACGATCAGTCGCGATGCAACATCTGTGATGTTTGGAGCTAAACGTCGGGTTATCTGGTTAAATAAACTATAAATGGAGACAGACAAATCAACCAGCAGAGCTCAGCTTGGACACACTCTTTTGTTTTCCTGTCACCTCCCAACAAACCCTTCTCCTCTCCCTTGCTTTATAAGTTTGGGTTATCATATCATGTGTCAGTTTTAAATCTTCCTAAGTGTTCTTTCCAGGTAATATTTCCCTTTTGTGAAAGATTGGACAGGTACTTTGTTACTCCAGCAGTAAGACGGGAGAGCAGTAGTCACGGCAGCGTTGAGATGAGAGCGCAGTGAATATCCTCCCCGCTGGTTTGAGCTGAGAATGAATGACCTCTCTCCCCAAATAGATGACATCACCCTCTGTGATTGTGATGCCAAAAGCGCAACACTGCAAGAGAGAGGCACAGTCGATCAATAGGATTTCTCTAGAGGTTGCCTCGCGGGCTGTTAGTTAAAAAATGCCTGCGACGGAGGAAGCGTGTCAGTTAGTTAGCTTATCAAGTTTCTCTGTAGAGTGCCGTCTCTCTAATCATGATGATCGTTTGTGTTTAAGCGTCGCTGCAATGATTTTATTAGAGGTTTTCCCTCTTGGCTTATCCGCCTCATTTACATCAAAATGAAGACAACATAACACTGCTAACTAAACCCCCCGAAATGACCATTAAAGTGTCTTTAACTTCGCTCGTAGTGTATAGAGAGTTATCGCCTGAATGTTCAGCTCCACTCCGAGCTTCATTGTTAGCTGGTCTGTAAAATTTAGTGGCGTTACGTTGCAGCTCCTGCGGGAAGAGAAAGCAACACAAACCAGGTATTTTTGGTTAGAGACGGATTAACTACAACAAAGGAGGCGAGGTACTAAAAGAGAAACAAAGGGCGGCTGCAAACTAAGATCTAATTATTATCTAATTAAGTGTGTGAATCAAGTAAACTTAATAAAGCAGGCCTGTCCTGATATAACGAAGGAAAGGCTAACTTTTTTTTGCCTAATCCAGCGTACCCCTGGTCCTCCAGGCCTCCATGAGAGGATGAGTAGGTGGCCACATTTAGCACCCTCAGGGAGTCGGTAGAGGCCAAAACTGGAGCTAAAAGACGGTGAATATTTGACCTGTGTTTGTCAGGTGAGCTCCAGCGTTTCTCTGTAAATGCTTAACGTATAAACAAGCAACTGTTTGCTGATGAGTCAGAAGCTGATGACATGTCGATGCTGTGTTCATGTACAACTTGAAAAATGTCTCTGCAGGTTATGTAAGCCATTTTGTAACAGTGTTAAGCTGGTCTTGAAATGGGAAAACACTTGCTAAGCTCAGTGTGTACAAAAGCGAGCTTCACGAGGAGTCAAAGCAGAAGGTGGAGTCGTTTCATGTCACTGACTTCGATGTAACAATGACAGAACTGGTGGCGTAAAGACTGTGTGTCTATACTGAAGCTTCACCCTCCCGGCCTGATGCAGTGATTATAATTTGGTTTCAAGTAACGGCCAGCATCTGCCCGGAGTCCCTTCGGGTTTAGATTTGAGAGCCTTTGCCTCTCAGACGTGATTTCCCTCCTAACGCAGGATGAGAAATTAGTCCACTTATTGAGGTCAGCAGGGACTGTTTTGGTTAGGTGTGTCATTAATGGATGTGCTCTAAAAATTCCCTCCTTAAGCAACCGCATGAGTCACGAACAGTCGAAATGTAAACCCGAAATGAATGAATGAATGAATGAATGAATGAATGAATGAATGAATGAATGAATGAGCGGCCTGTCGGTCGGATATAAAGGTCACAACCTGTTATGAAAATGGCAGTGATAACAGACGCTGCAGTACGTCACTTTCCACTTTGGTCCAGACCAAGTGGCCACCGAAGTCTTTGTAATCAAACAAACTGTGGCGTAGTGTATCGATGCACCAAGTGATATACGCACGGCCACCAAGAAGAGGTTTTGCTGACCTTGCCGAAAACACTCACCGCTCTCTGTTTTTCCCCCTCCCTACAGGCCGAGAGTCTAGATGGAGCCCTCTGCGTGCCCGACATCAAGCTGCATAGCAACCCATCCGCGTTCAACGTCTACTGCAACGTGCGGCACTGTGTGCTGGACTGGCAGCAGAGAGAGGCCTCCCTGGCGCTGGCCTCCCGGAGCTCGGTGCAGAGCGGCGACTCGGACAGCGAGGAGGAGGAAGAGTACCGCGAGCCGGCCGTGAAGCTGCCAAAGGTATGAGCCAGTATCCACTGCTCATGTGGTAGACGTAGCCTGTGCTCTTTATCGTAGGGATGCCACAATCGTTGTTTCTCCATCTTTTTTTTATTGTTGTGATAATTGGAGTCACTTTGACGGAGGTTTGAAACCTCCATCCTGGGAGGATTACAGCCTCTGTGAGGCGGCTGGTTTTATCTCTACATTTTTTATTTTGTTTCAATATCAACCTGATACATTGTCATGTTCATTCACGTAGTGCACAAATACATCCGAGATTAGTTATGAACTAAAATGTGATGTGAGATAATAAGCAGAGGTAAAATTAAAGTTTCACAGCTCCAAACAGGAAATATTATGAAGACAAGTGCTGATCAGGAGTGACACTTTTCTAGAACAGAAACTTTATTGATCCGTCGAGAGGAACATTTTTATTTTTTGCACTTTTACTGAAAATTCACATCACGCGCATACATAAAGGATGTCTCATAGAGAGAGATGGATGGAGCGATGGGCACCTACCCAGAAAACCGATGGGGGGGTTTGGTGCCTTGTTCAAGGGCATCACCAGGAGGTGAGCTAGGCACCTCTCCACCTTCCATACTTTGGTCCATACTGGACTTGAACCGGCCACTCTCCAGTTCGTAAGCCAAGTCTCTACAGACTGAGCTACTGCCGCCCCAACACCCACTGAGATATTCATGATGGGACTAAAACTGCCTCCTGTGTCAACAGCTGCAGCTGATCAGGGTCATGGTACGTGGAGGTGCTACATGGTATAAAAGCTAGCATCAGTCATATCAGCACTGGAGAGTATTTGAAGAGAAGCGAACGGCACTGAAGGCTTTTATTGATGGAAAATCCCCAACAAAGTACTTTTACACCGCGTGAATCGATCTGACGAGCTTGAATCGACATCTGTTCATCTATATTCAGTTTTTTGTGCACGGTATCGTACATATCTTGTTTTATCGTTTCCAGTTGGCATCATTTAATCCGCCGTTTGTCTGCTCTGCTTATTTTACGAGTTACTCACTGATGCCTCGCTTTTATTTCATTGTTACATAACAACTTCTTCACTGAGACAAGAAGGAACATTAAAGCATTATTTGATTCACTAACAAGCGAGCTGCATCCTTTTCTAGGCCAAACTCCTGCCTCTGCTCCTCCGTGCACTCCAGTGCTCCGTCATTATTCAGAATGTTGAAGCAGTAGTAACCGCGCATACTACGAGCCTCCAGCAGAATGTAGGTTGGTTTGACTGTAGGATGATGAGAAAACATCAACTCTGAGTCTGCTCATCAACAATATTAATCATGCAGTTAAATGTAAACCAACAGAGAGTGTTTTTAGAGCTGCATCAGTGTGCAGCGTCAGTGCTGTGCAAAGGGGTATCACTGCTAGTCCGACTAGAATGGGACTGTGGTTTGACAGCATGGTGTTCATTAGCTCACAGAAATGTGATTCTTTCTGTGTGTGTGTGTGTGTGTGTGTGTGTGTGTGTGCAGATCATTGGCATCGGCCTGTGCGGGGTATTTGAGCTGATAAAAGAGACTCGGTTCTCTCACCCCTCGCTGTGCCTGCGTAGCCTGCAGGCTTTGTTGGACATGCTGCAGGGACAGCAGCCTGAGGGCTTTCAGACCGAGCCTCCCGATGTGCTAGGTAAGGCTGAGAATACACACACGTGTGGTTTTAATAGGTGCATGTGTACAGTCCAAATGTGTGGCTTAAAATATGTGATTGCACCTAATAATCTCTTAACATAAATATCTACCACTTGTACGCTCGCTCAGAGTCTCTGTTCCAGTTGTTGTTGGAGACGACGGTCCGAAGCACAGGGCCCAACGACCCGACAGGACAGGCCATCACCGCTCTGTCCTGCGCCTGCCTCTTCAGCCTGGTGGTGGCCTGGGGCGACACCGGCAAAATCCTGCAGGCCGTCTCCGCCATCCTCACCAACAACGGCAGCCACGCCTGCCAGACGATACAGGTAACGGAACCATAAATTTAAATGTGTTATTTTGCATTTCTGCCACTGATATGAAAAAACCTGATACATATCAGCCTGTCCACACATGCCGGGCTTCTCCTGGCACATACAAGGACGGATCAGAGCTTCATGCTGACCACCTGTTCTTTAACACTGAACGAATATATTTATCTCAGGAACGCCAGGTGATCCCCGTGTTGGTGCCCAGTGAAGCACGAGCTGGAATAACGTTGTTATTGTCATGTTTTCTAAAAATCTGTGCCCGTCTATGATTCAAGTTTTTTCCTAGTGCGTTTTCAAAGGGTAAAATAACGTCCGGCTCCTCTGTATATTTCCTTTTGAGCAGAGAGGCACTGGGGAGTGTCTGGACAGCACAAATTGAGTTTTGGAAAATGTCAAGCCACTCCGATTCTCCCTGTTTGATTTCGTTAGCCTTCCTGCATTCTTGCGTCAATTAGCCGGTCTTCTGTTTGCTTCGATCTCCGGCCTGTCCTCTCTTTTCTCTTTTAGGGACCAGATAAATGTTCCTTTAACCTGCACACGGACAGTTCCTACACTTGAACAGAGCTGCAGACTTCATAGCCTCATACAGTTATCCCCCACAGATGCAGCTCTGTGTGTGTGTGTGTGAGTGTTTTTTCCTGGTTGCTCATCTTTAAGGCATCGAATGCACTGTGAATCATCACAATGGCAGACGGGCTGATGGGAAGTGTGGGTTTACGTGCCTGTGTGTGTGTGTGTGTGTTTGTTTATGTGTGAACGGTGAGATCAGAGACGTGTGTGTTACACCTGCCACAGAAGTGTGTGTGTGTGTCTGTGTGCGTGAAAACAAAACATACACAAGTACAGTAACCACAGTCTCAGCTGCTAATACGAGAATCTGACTCGATCAGCAAGAAGAAGCTCGCCAGCCACTTCCCACTGGTGCATAAAACACACCCCATTACTGTCCACGATCTCTCACCCTCTGTGTCCTCTCTAAATCTCGCCAGGTGCCCACCATACTGAACGCACTACAGAGGAGCGTGCAGGCCGTCCTGGTGGGAAAGATCCAGATCCAGGATTGGTTCGGGAACGGCATCAAACGCGCAGCCCTGATGAACAAGTGGGTCCTGAAGGAGGTGGCCATTGACGAGGACGAGCGCTGTCTTCTGCAGACTGACGGGTCCTTCCTCTACTTGCTCTGCAAAGATGGACTCTACAAAGTGGGCTCTGGATACAGTGGCACTGTCAGGGTACGAACTGTTACTGTCGAGTTATAACTGCATCTCCAGATTATCTCCAGCAGCAACGAACACGATTCTCTCTTGTTATAAATAGATGAATGACCAATATTGAATGCCAGTTTTGTAGTTTGTAGTCGTCTGTTGAGTTTAGGTTTGCCAGTGTTTGTGATTGTCTACTCGTGTGTTATGAACGCCTCACAGGGCCACGTGTACAACTCCACGTCTCGTATCAGGAATCGAAAAGAGAAGAGGTCATGGCTGGGCTTCGCTCAGGTAGGTTGTCATTAAGATGCTCCTCACATACATTTCAGTGACGAGGCATCGAGCATGTTCAGGTCACATTTGACCTTCAGTGATGTTGGTTATTTGCCGTCAGCAGCAGTGTTTGTGTTGTGTCTTTAAGGGGTACTTGTTATATCGGGACACAAGTAACCACACGATGTCGGCCATCAAGATCAACCCTGAGACTCTGGAGCACGAGGGGACCGTCTCCATGCCAGGTGAAAACACTTTTATTTGTCTTGTTTCAGAAATCGAATGAAGTCATAAAAATTCCAGTTAACAAAATGCCGGGTGTCGCTCTGATTGTCTTTGCAGGTCAACATTCAGATGGACAGAACATCATCTTCACAGGACGGAGAGTACATCAACCAGATCGCAGCCTGCAAAGACGTAAGTTTAACGTTGCTGCTAAAGCTCCTCGTCGCCATGACAACACAAAATAACATGCATCATCGGTCTTAGGGCCAAATTCCACCAGGGCACGAATGCGATGCAACTGTCTGAGCTGATCGTATCCGTTCCAGTCAGTGTTTCGAACCCCATCAGAAGTGCCACGGTCTGTTTCAGAAGTGAAGCTAAGCTTGACTCCACCGAGAATACGAGACAATTTCTGCAGCACAAGCAGCCTGCGTGAATCTGCACAGATCAGATCGAGCTGGCAGGAAGTCAGACGCAGAAACTTCCCAACATAAAAACAACAACAATTTAACTCTGAGGCATATTTACATATTTAGAAGCACCCAAATCAGAAAATGACCAAATCTGAGCCAGTTAACAAAGTCTGATGGGCAAAACGCTTCTGAAACTCTCCTGGTGGGGTTTGAAGTCGTGGCTGCAATGCGACGGAGGCATGCCCGGTCTGCTTTTGGTTTTAAGCTCTTCAAGAACATTTTAATGTGAATTTTTAAAATTTGCTCAACATCAGTGGGGAAATCTTCAGTGTTTTCAGGGGTTTTCCTACATGTTTAATTGAATCCAGCAAAGAAACTCAGCTGCACCGCCCTTCTCTGCTGGAAACAAGGTGGAGAAAGCTGACTTTATTTTGCTCTTATAACATTGTAGTAGTGCTAAATTCAGTGCAGGCTGTCAGAGTCGGTCATCTCAGTGAGTTTGTGATCTGTTGTTCCTCTGTGTCACCTTCGTTCTACAGCACGATCAAACACCTTCTTGGCCTTTTTTATCACGTGCCTCGGTATAAGAAAACAAATCTTTTGTTAGTTAAAACGAGCGTCGTTCTTCCTCTTGAACCGCCCAGTGAAGCAGCTGTCACTTCTCCTGCTCTTTAGGCTCTAACCTCAGTTTCAAGAGGCCTCAGCTGATCACCAGCTGTGCCACAGCGAGGAGGGAGGGGTGTATCTGTGTCTGTGTTTATATGTGTACGAGTGTGTTGGGTATATGTGGGCGTGGCAGCGAGGGCAGTGGCACCAGATGTGGGTATATTCTCCTGAGAGCTTAATCTCTCAAGCAGTTATCTGCATAAGCACTCTGTAGCGTGAATGTGGGGGGAGGGGAAATGTGAAGTCTGTGTGTGTGTGCCGTCGCAGCTCGCTTTCCTCCCGGATAGTAGTCTCAAGGCTAATCAAGGGGCGGGGTACCGGGTGGGGGAGACCTCAGAAGCTACATGCATTTTAAATGAGCCAACCCCGGTCGAGGAAAAACCAAGTGAGACGCGCAGTGATGGGGGGTTTGCTGGGAAGAGGTAGGAGGTGGCAGTCAGAGGTAGAAGGTAACGTCACCGTCATCTTCTAGACTAAATAATTACTTTGGTTGCCATTTTTATTCTTAACCAGCAGTTGGCTGGTGGCTAATTTCCCACCTAGGAGGAGCGCTTATTAAATAATTGAAATGTGCTCCACACAAAGAACAAGAGATGAGTTTGTGAAAACCAGACCATCCGTCTTCATTTTTTATATCCACGTTATGATTTCCTTGTTGCGTCTCCGGCATCATCTGTTATATTTTGTAAAATGTTTTGTGGCGACAAACTGCGACAGTAAAAAACCGTAAAATATGCCATCAGTGTTTTTCTATATAATTAACAATCTCCAGTATAAAATACGATATAACCATTTCTACATTAAATTAAAAGGATATATTTGTTTTCATATTTTAAAACATCTTTAAATTTTACAATCAAACTGCCAAACCGTGACAGAAAAAGATATGCCATTAAATATTAGTGTGTATTAGTTCTGTATCATCGACAGTCTCTAGTATAAAATACTACATAAATGCTCCATTAATAAAGGTTTTGAAATATAACTGTATACAGGAAAACACAGTCATAGTTCATGGCGTAACCCTAACCCATGGCGACAGTCTTTTACTGTCATAGTTTAGCAGTTTTTCACTGTAAAATCTACGACGTTTTTTAAGCGTTTTGCCACAGAATGAATTTACTATAGATCTTCTCCTCAAAGATGACAGCTAAGACAGCTGCATCATCTGTTATGAGCTCTGCGTCGGGCGCTGTGGCTCGGTGTCCCATCCTTCGTGCTCTTGTTAAGATAAATGGCCATTGGTTGTGGGTTCAAGTTGCTAAAAGCACTCTTAAAAAATGTATGCAGAGATTTTGTAACACCAAGCCACACCTCCCTCGTAGACGACTCAAACATGCTGCAGCTACAGTTTATAATCCATGTTTTAATCCAAACTGCATCCAGCACTTTGGGTATGAGTGTGTGTGTGTGTGTGTGTGTGTGTGTATGTTTGTAATGATTTAACTCATTCACGACTGCACTAAAACGCACACGGGCAGGGAAACAAATTATTCAGCTGTTTATTCTCAGGGCTTTATCACATTCGGTCATATAAGGTGCTGGATATGTTTTCATTAAATCTTGTGTCCTAACTCTGTTAGACAGACTCTAAATTCCACACTGTAGCAATGTTGAGTCATGAAACTTAACAGCGATTCCTCCTCCTGTTGGCCCGACTCCTGCAGGATGGTTTTGTGGTGCGGATCTATACTATGAGCTCAGACCCGGCCCTGCAGCAGGAACTGCAGCTGAAGCTGGCAAGGAAGTGTCTTCACGCCTGCGGCATCTCTCTCTTTGACCTCGAGAAGGATCTGCACATCATCAGTAAGTGATATTAAAATATCTGTTTGAGGAAAACACACACCAGATCCAGGACTTCTCATGTTATAGAGCCTCTTTCACACGTGCACTGCAACCCTGAAGAGATCCAGGAGGAGCTATATGTAAGAATACACTGCCCTGACATTAAATGGACTTTACCCTGCCACAGTCCGTGTAATATCGCATTGAGCAGCTCATTGTCCAGAGAATTCAAAGTGAGCGAGTGGACGTGTTGATGACGTTTCTATCATGCGACTGCCGCATGTAAACAAAACACATTTCCACATTGTGCTCTACCCACTCGCCTAAATCAAACAGAGTATTTCCAGTAGGTGAAAACACGTCTGACGCAGCCAGTCTCCTTTTTGTGCACTGCATGTGTGAAAGGGCAACTCCGGACAACGTCCTGCCCCGATTCTCCAGACACTGTCTCTGCAGTTCATGAGAGAGCAGCTTATGTGTTCCGACAAGGCTGCAAATGTGTCCGACCTTGTTCAAAACTCAAAAAATCACACATCCCAACCTTTTGTGTCGTCGTGTGTTTTGCTCTAAACAGCGTGTTGTCCTCTCTCTCTCAGGTACGGGCTTTGATGAAGAGGCAGCGCTGCTCGGAGCAGGCAGGGAGTTCGCTCTGATGAAAACTGCCTCAGGAAAGGTGAGAGCGAACGTCTTCTCTGACGCTGTGCCGAAAACGTTTTAACAAAAATGAAAACTGGAACAGACTCAGCCGCTGAGCTTCAACAGCTTTTGTCTTGCTGTTGACAGGACGGGCACTTTAGAAGGTGAAACAAGGAAATAAATGAATTATATTTTCTTTCTTCTGTGTGGCCACATGAAGCCCATCGTATAAAATGAACGCTCCCTCAGTTCATGACATCTGTATGTAGTTTTTGTCGTCTTGTGGCCCTTGATGCTAAATTGTCTTTAAATAATGTGGAGTGAAGCAGCAGGATGTCTCGTGGTCTTTGAACTGTTTTACTCTGCTCTGGACTCTTGTGAGTGATTAAACGCACCCTGAGCTTGAGAAGTGATGCCCACGCTTAACTAACTGGAAGTGATTAGAGTATTTCACGCAGCTAAGCAGAGCAGTGGCTCTGACCTGTAGTGTAACGTCCATTTTGAGGGAAACACACTAGGGCTCACTGCGTGTGTAACTGCTGTTGTTTATGAAGTATTGATAGAGTAAACAGCTTAGATATTCTGAGTGTGTCTCAGACTGCAGGGCGTTTGTAATCGAGTACGATCAAGAAGTTTTGTTCAGGAAGATTTCTCACATTTTCATGCAGGCTGTCTTAGTAAGAGGAGAATGCTAACTATGTAGTTTGTTTGGGGGTGTGGAGGGTGTGGTTGTGTGTGCTGTAGGTGTGGTACAGTGCAGTGTGCTTCTTTTGTAGATAGCAGTCCAGGGCAGTTAGTTGTCTGTTGCACATTTCTGGGTCTGTATCGAGTCCTAATCTCACAGCACACTTTATCTGCAGATTAACCCTAACCCAGACCGGCTGGATGGGTAAAAATAGGAGCAGCTGACCTGTATCTCGCCACAAAGTTCACTCATCACTTGTGCTGGACATGTGATATTAGGATAAGAGTCAAACGCCGGCTGATTATGGTTTTATAAGCTGTGTGCTCTCTGCATGCAATGCTGTTGTGATTGCATAATTTGCAATGTCAGATGATTTGAGTGTGTAAGAATTCTCCCAGCACCCCCAGCAGCAGACACCCTAACCCTTTAATCCTCAACTCCTCAAAATCGACAGCTATGAGCGAACTGTTTCTTATTGCTGATCTTTTGCATGTGTTTGGTTTTCCTCACAGATTTACTACACAGGAAAGTACCAGAGCCTCGGTATAAAGCAGGGAGGCCCGTCAGCAGGGAAATGGGTGGAACTGCCCGTCACAAAATCCCCCAAGATCTCTCAGTTCTCAGTCGGCCACGATGGATCTCATGCACTGCTGGTGGCCGAAGATGGAAGTGTGTTCTTCACAGGTTCTGCCAGCAAGGGCGAGGACGGAGAGTCCAGTAAGACAATTTGCAAAACCTCTACTTTAACACAGAATCAAAGCTGTCTCAGTTCAAACTCTGACAGTGATGTCTGTTTGTTGGTTTTTTCTTCCTCTGCAGCTAAAAGTCGCAGACAGCCGAAGCCGTACAAGCCCAAGAAGATGATCAAATTAGAGACCAAGACAGCGGTGTACACGGCGTGTAACAACGGCAGCAGCAGCATCGTCACTAAGGACGGAGAGCTCTACATGTTTGGCAAAGATGCTATTTACAGTGACAGCACCTGTGAGTTAACTAGGACATTTCAGATCCTCAACTTCAGGGAATTTTAGAGATATTTTAATAGTTTGATGTCACCGTCTGACAGATGAAAGACTTTCCGAATAAACATATGTCTATAAATGTTCATCTGTTTGAAGCCATGTTATTCACTTTCATCATTACTCTTCTCTCTACAGGCCAGGTGACAGACCTGAAAGGTCACTTTGTAACTCAGGTTGCCATGGGTAAGGCCCATACGTGTGTTCTGACCAAGAGTGGTGAAGTGTGGACATTCGGGGTGAATAACAAGGGTCAGTGTGGCAGAGACACTGGATCCATGAGCCAGGCAGGGAAAGGTGAGCACATGGATAAACAAATACACGTTTCAACATACAGCACATTGTGTTACGCTCAGTCTGATGGCGTGTGTGTGCTGTTGTTGTTGTAGCATTCGGTGTAGAGAGCATGGCCACGGCCATGGATGAAGACCTGGAGGACGAGCTGGAAGAGAAGGAAGAGAAGAGCATGATGTGCCAGCCGGGCATGCACAAGTGGAAGCTGGACCAGTGCATGGTCTGCACGGTGTGTGGAGACTGCACCGGTTACGGCGCTAGCTGTGTTAGCAGTGGACGCCCAGACAGAGTACCAGGCGGGTAAGAAGACACAGAAACTGGAAGCTAGTTGGGATGCTATGATGATCTATAGGAATATAATTCTTCATCTCTCTGTTACCAGCATCTGCGGCTGTGGGTCTGGAGAGTCTGGCTGCTCGGCATGTGGGTGTTGCAAAGCCTGCGCCAGGGAGCTGGATGGTCAAGAGGCCAGACAGAGAGGCATCTTTGATGCCGTGAAGGAGATGATTCCACTGGACCTGCTGCTTGGTACGCCAGCTGATCATCTTACATGACTTCATGTTCCCTCCCCCTTGCATCGCTCTGTCATTCATACAGTATCTACATCACATCCTCCGCTCATGTTCTGCTGATTAAAACGATGTCTGTAATTGATCAGAATAACTGACCGTCTCGAGCAGAGACGCGTGCAAAGCTGTATATCCTCCTCAACTACGCCAGCGCGCTGTCTGTTGCTTGGATGCAGTGTTTCGCGCACTCGTCGTCGCTCATCCTTTTTTGTTTTTATTCTTGTGTTGTGCAAAGTCATTGCTTCTCCATCACGTCTCTCCATCATTCATTGATGTGTGTCTTGTTTTGTTCTGCTCTGCTTCATCTCCCCTCCTCCTCCTCCTCGTCCTGCATCCTGTCTGGGCTGCCTGTACCTGGGGCCTTTTATGTTTTCAGCTGTGCCTGTCCCTCCCCCTCCAGGAGTAAACATCGAGGAGCACATTCAGATCCGTCAGGAGGAGAAACGGCAGAGGATTAACCGCCGGCACAGGCTGGAGGAAGGCAGAGGTACGGATTCGAGCTGAACAGAATGTGACTGTTTATGTTTTTACTCTTTATGAAGTTCAGATTTCTGTGATAGAGAATCGAACACACGGTCAGGGAGAGTGAGAAATGGGAGTGGAGGTTAATGCTAATAGCTACAAACACGATGTCCATCCCTCTTTTTTTAGTTTTGAATAACTTTCAGGTGCTGAGTGAGCTTGGGTGTCGTGCCTTGGTGACTTCCCCCTTGCTTGTGTCTTTAATTATTTTTCAGCGTGTGTGCATTGTTGTGGTGTAGTATTATTATGTGTTCTTTCCCATTTGTAAGCATTGTGCATGCATGTGAAAGTTTCTTTCTCCCCCAGGCCCCCTTGTTTTTCCTGGTCCCATTTTTATGAACCAGCGTGAGCAGGCCCTAGCCAGAATAAGACCCCTTCAGGCACTAAGGCATAAACGGGACAAGCACAAAGGTACTACGGTCTTCACTAACTCAACGGGTGCAGAGACACCCCCTTTTTTTGACTCATCTCCCAATCTGGCTGTCCCGCCCACCTCCTCTCTCACTCTCTTGACGGCAGGACTCTTGTGTATCGTCACCAGGTCTCGTGGTAACAAACAGTGTAGCCTGTTGGCAGTAAGGACTCACTGTGACTCGCAGTGGGGAAATGACTGTGAAACCTTTAGACCGGGTCCAATCTCAGCAGCCTGGTTCCCCTTTTTGAATTTGATTCATTTTATGTTGTGTTGATCTTTTTAACATAGGAAATTTGTCATACTAATTTATTTTCTGGGTTCTAATTCTCTGAGTTGGATGCCTGCTCTGTCCACTGCTGCTGCTGCTGCTGTTGTTTAGACCTAAATTGAAATCGATGGTCTTGTCTAACTGGATTTACCGTCACTCCCGTAGCAGCTCATGTCACTTCATGGGTACAACCCAAACAGCAAGTGCTGGGGAGAGCAAGCTTTGACGCACGGAAAGCTGACAAATACGACACACATCGTTCTAATATTCTAAAAATATAATGTTTATTACATTTTCCAATATAAACACAAACCTCTAACTCCTGTATGTGTTATGTATTGTACATTACACTCGAAGGCATGAGATCTATGCGCTCTGTCCCGTCATAGTCGACAGCGATGCAGCAAATAAAATGAATTTTGAGAGGAGACGAGATGTTTTGTTGAAAGAAAATAAATAAAAATAATAAGTAATATCCAACATTTTTAACCCAAAACATTTAAATCAGTTTATTAGATATTCCAATGGTAGTAGCTCAAATATTGAGTAGTTGGTGCATTATCAGGGTTGTTACATTTAAAATACACCTCATGCAAATGGATCAGAAATGACTCTTAATTAACGTGACGTGTTCCCTCTCTCACATTTCTGAACATCATGCACAACTAGCCACTATAAAACTTCAAAATAAATCTTTGAACTACGACTGAATACTTGCACAAATAAAGAGCTGGTACGTCTGTCTGTAGATCTGCCTGTCTAAGCTGCTGCTGCTGCTGCTTTTCTCTCCGATAGGTGGAGCAGGTTTGAGTGGAACTGCAGGCCTGATTTTTTTTTTTTCATGCTCACATTGCGCCCTTGTTCATGCCCATTTAATATGTGAACCTTCTGAATAAGACCTGTTAAGGACGAGTGGCATGTTTAGTTGTTCCACTGTTACATGTGGAGATGATGAAGCCAGCAGTGGGTTCCTCTTTAATGTCTTTCTCCTTCATGGGTTTACACTCATGAAGAGGACCGGGTGCTCCAAGTCCCGCTCACGGACACCGGCGTTTCCATCCGTGACCTCCCGATAAGCTTTAAGTGTGCTCCTGATTTTATTTATTTGTTTGTTGCTGTGATTGAGAGTTCAGCTTCCACTCCTCCCTCACAAACGTTTGGTCATGAGCCATTTTTCCTTTAAGTATTGAAACTTAAAGCTGTTATCTCATCCGGCTGGCCTCAGTTACAGAGGTGAACCGCAATAAGCTGGTTCCTGGTCCAAAAAGGTATTGACAGTCATTATATTTACTGTAATGCATGGGTCTCTGTCCAACTTTTTCCCCCACTCACACACACCACAACTGTGACCTCTTACACAGGGCTCAGGGTAAACCAGATTTCCTCATTGAACACAGACAGATGCTAAAAAGAGAATTAGATTTGCCGGACAAACAATCTTCTACATCTGCAATGGGACTGGTTGCCAAAAGCCTTTCTGTCATAGAGGTGTCGTTCCCTTGTTTCTATTTCAGCATGCTTTTTCCCCCCTTCTCTCCGTTTTCTTTTGAATCCTCTTTTCCCTCCAGCTCGGTTTTCCAGGACTGTGCGAGACATCCACCTCTGCGGTCTGAAGTTGCCGCTAAACTTCACTCTCTCTCTCTTTCTCTCTCTCTCTTCCCCCCCGTTCTCTACTCAAATGTGCTGA